>LPNX010387974.1:379114-419962 GCA_001517045.1 Pseudotsuga menziesii
CAAGAAGTTCAAAGAATCATGGGCCATAACAGGATGCACTATCATGTCAGATGGATGGACCGATGCAAAGAACCGAACCATCATAAACTTCCTTGTCTCTTACCCACAGGGAACTTTGTTTTTGAGATCATATCATGCATCTGATAAGTTGAAAGATGCAAATCTGTTATTTAATCTTTTTGTTGACGTTGTTGAGGAGGTGGGGGTAGCTAATGTTGTGCAGGTCATCACGGATAATGTCGCTAACTATGTTTTTGCTGGTAAGATGTTAGAGGAAAAGTACACAACAATATTTTGGACCCCATGTGCAACACATTGCATAGACCTCATGCTTGAGGACATATGCAAACAGGATTGGATCAAGCACACTGTAGAGCATGCCAAAAGCATCACAAGATACATCTACAACCACTCATGGGTATTGAGCTTAATGAGGAAACACACACAGGGCAGGGAACTTGTTAGGCCTGCCATTACTAGATTTGTAACTCATTTCCTCACGTTGCAATCTCTCCTTGCACAAAGAAAGAACTTGGAACAAATGGTTTCAAGTGATGAATGGAGTTCAAGTAAATGGGCCAGCAGAACAGATGGAAAAGACACCAAGAAGAAAATCTTGTAAAGCTCATTTTGGAAAAAAGCAGCAGAGGTTTTGAAAATCACTGAGCCACTTGTTAAGGTGTTGCGGTTGGTGGATGGGGAAAGATTGGCCATGGGATACATTTATGAGGCCATGGATCAGGAAAAGGAGCAAATAAGGGCATCATACAAGGATAGAGTGGCCAAGTATGGACCTATCTGGGATATCATAGATAGGAGATGGAACACTTGACTCCATCGCCCTATACATGCAGCTGGGTATTTTCTTAACCCAAGGTATCATTATAGAGCTCGGTTTAGAGAAGATTAGACAGGTGAGGTCAAAGATGGATTGTATGAGTGCCTTGGGCGCATGGTCCCAAATGAGATGGAGCAGTTGGAGATACACCAACAGCTTACCGCTTACACTAGAGCCACAGGTACCTTTGGCAAACCTATGGCTAAGGTTGCAAGAGATATTGACCAACCAGGTAAACAATTACATTGTTTTAATTAAATTTAGTTGTTTAATTTTTAAAATTTAATAGCTTCAATATTTAGTTAAATTCACAATCTAATTCGTTGATTTAACTCCATTTGCACTTGCAGCAAATTGGTGGGAGTCATTTGGTGGGCAAGGCATTCAGTTGCAACTGTTTGCAATTCGAATCCTTAGTCAACCATGCAGTTCTTCCAAGTGTGAGCGCAACTGGTCTGTCTTTGAGCGGATTCACACGAAGAAGAGAAACCGTTTAGAGCAAAAACGATTAAATGATCTAGTCTTTGAACAGTACAACCTTCGCTTACGTCGTAACCAATTGATGAACAAAAGACCTGATACAGATCCTATTGTGTTGGATGATATTGATCCAACCTCAGATTGGTTAGTGGAGACTCAAGAGCCCGAGTTTGATCCAGATTTTGATATTGAGCTAGATGCAACAGGTGATCTTACTATGGAAGCAGATCCACTATTACTAGTACCATCATCAGTTCATGTTGATGCAGGTGTAGAATCTAAATCCATAATATTTTTCTTCTATCATTGAATACTATGAGTGTTTCAAATTTTCAATATAATATGTACTAATAATTTGATACATCATACAACTATTGAATCTTGATATAAAATTATTTCATTCCAGATGCGGCAGGCACTAGTAGGGAGGGGCACATGCGGGCACCTGTACAGCCTGATCCACGTCCACCTCGTGCTTTTACGGATTCAGCTAGTACTTCAGCTAGTGTTGCTCCTACTGCAGCATTTGTAGATGACCTTGAGGGTTTTGAGCCTGACCCAGATGCCATTGCTTATGTCATTGCTAGTCCGGGTTCTAGTTCTAGGAGTGGTGCTGAGTTTGATAATTGATTATTGGTCATGTTGATCAATGATGCAGTGACATACTTATTACTGGCATCATAGCATTTTGTTTTTTGGACTCTTTCACGACTCACTCTACATCATATACATTACATGCCATTTAGGCATCTTTGATTATGTATTTTCATTTTGTTCAGATTTTCATATATGTATTATGTATTTGCTACTTGCAGCCTTGCACATTGGCACAGTACCCTTCGTGTAATTTTGATATGTTCACCCTTATATGGTATATAAATGATCATACTTTGGATGTTTTGTCTCTAATGCTTTGGAATGATGGATTATAATCTTTAAAATATATTTTTTCTTTAAAATTTAAATATTTTATATGTTTTTTAATAAACCGAGTCATTAAAATCAAACCGCACGAGTCATTGCCGAGTCCAACTCCGAGTCCGAGTTGACCCTCGGCCGATTCCGAGTCCGAGTCCAAGTTTTAAAACATTGGCGGAAATAACACTTCATTTCGTTAATCAAAGAACTGAAACTTGTTTACATACAAAATGGAAATAAACTAGCTAGAGTGCCGGTAGCTTATCTCTGAGAAGAGATGTGGCGGCTACATGCCTCTGAACTCTCTGTTACAATGAGGCTCGAAGGCCTATATATTATTGAGAAACAATGGAAACCCTACACATCCAAAAACCTAACCCTAGGAGGTGAAACGCCAGAAAGTGGGCCCCGTTGGGTAACTTGGTACATCAATTTCCCGGGGTCATAATTTTGGCATACCTCCGTTTAACACGCATGATACATCGTTACAAATCTATTCAAGGACTACATCCACAAACAACAAATATTGAGTCCAAAACAGACTCATATTTGCCACCATTCGATGCCGAAAAAACGTCGTTTAGGGCCTCAAAATGGCTCCGAAAGTTTAGGACCCGAAAACTGCCAAAAATAGTAAAGTTTGCTACAATTAAGGAAACTGGAAAACTGAAAGAAACAATGGTGGGGGTCCAAGTGGAATAGGAATAGGTGGGTGGCCACCAATATCATCCTAGATCATTCCTCCCCCCTTACGAAGCAATGGTCCCCATTGCGTTGAGTTCCTCCATGAGATGAGGAAACTTCTGCTGAGCTTGGTCTCTGGTGAGCCACTTTCCCTAGTGAAGGAGTTGGCCTGCTTTGACAACTCGATATAGTTGGATCTTCTATTGGCGGGTGTTCTTGATCTGTGTGTCCATAATCCGATCAGTTGTGGCTTGTTCCATGCAGTCGGGGTTTAACTCTGTTGGTGTGAGTTGTTCTGCCACGTCTGATGTGTCTAATAGAGGTGGAAAGCAGGGCCGAAGGCAGTCCACATTGAACACTGGGTGCAAACCAAGGAATGGTGGAATACTGAGCTCGAAGGCATTGTCCCCGACAGCCTTGGTGATGGTGTATGGCCCATATCGAAGCGAGCAAAGCTTGCGGTGGGGTCCAACGAGGCGCTCCTTCTGCAAATGTAGCCACACTTTGTTGCCCACCTGAAAGTTGTGTTGCACCCGATGTTGATCATGCCGCTGGTTGTACTTAGATTGTATCTATCCAATATGTCATGAAACTGTTGGCGAATGTGCTGAATGCGCTCAATGAAGTTGTTCGCCTTGGAAACTTCAAACTAGACATGAGTTGAATCAGCCTGAGTAGCTGCAAATGGCATGGCTACGTCAATGGGACATAGTGGCTGGAATCCCAAGCCCACCTGAAAAGGGTTGTGGTCGGTGAGTTGTGGAGGGCCCGATTATAGCTATGTTGTACACAGGGGAGGCTCTCATCCCATGTGCATGGATGCTTTGAGTTGTACATGCGCAAAATGTGTACAATCATCCGGTTGACGACCTCTGTCTGGCCATCAGTCTGGGGATGGAAAGCTGTGGACTTTGTGAGCTTGGTGTCTAGCATTGACCATAGGCTAGACCAGAATGTACTAAGGAACCTGCTGTCCCGATCTGAGATTATAGACTGTGGGATCCCAAAGTGTACCCACACTCGTTCAAAGAAGAGTTTAGCAGTGGCTTCTGCTATGATATTCTTCTTGCAGGCCGCCATTATGGCCATCTTTGAGAATTTGTCGATGACCATGAACACACAGTCGTTGCCTTGTTAGTAGAAGGAAAGCCCGACATGTAATCCATGGAGATGGATTCCCAAGGTCGGCTAGGGGTAGGCAACGGAGCATAGAGACCTTGCTTCTTGATGGACGGTTTGGCAATGGCGCAGGAAGTGCAGGATCGGATGTACTTCCCAACATCCTGTCAAAGGTTCGACCAATAGAAATACTTCTGAAGTACTGCCAACTGTTTTCTCTATCCCGAAATGCCCAGCGATCTGAATGTAGTGCGCTTCCCAAATCATCTTGGCACGCTCGCTTGAAGGAACACAAAGGTGTCCCATGTGACATAGTAGTGCATCCTGGAGGTGAAAATTTGGAACTTGGTTTTCCTCCAAGAGCGTCCTGTATGTGTGGCTGAATTCTAGATCGCTCTTGTAGAGAAGCGGCCAATCAGAGGTCTTGTGCCCACAAGAGTTGAGCACAGTGATTATCGCCACGATCGGTGGTCAACTGAGGCAGTCTGCAACATTATTGGTGCTTCCCTTCTTGTACTTGATATTCAAATGAAACTATTGTAGATATGTGGACCACTTCTGATGGCGATCGTTCTGTAACTTCCCTTGTGTCTGTATGAACTGCAGGGGTCGATGGTCTATGTGGATGATCGTTTCCTTCCCCAAAATGTAATGCTTCCATTGTCGGCAAGCATGTACAATGGAATACATCTCTTTGTCATAAATGGGATATTTGCCGACTGTGTCGGACAGTGTCTCACTGTGATATGCCACTGGATGCCCTTGTTGAGTAAGGACTGCCCCAATAGCATAGTCAGAGGCGTCCGTCTCGATCCCAAATGATTGTTGCAAGTCTAGTAATGTGAGCACTAGGGCACAGCAGAGGCGATGTTTCAATTCTGCAAACACCTTCTGTTGAGTTTCCGACCAGAAGAATTTTGCTTTTTCTCCTCCCTTGGTGACTTGACTCAAGAGCCAAGTGATATGAGAGAATCCCAATGAAATATCCCAAATACTGATATTCTCTAATGTTCTATGATAGTGCTGACTCGCACACTCAACCTCATACAAATTTGCAAAATAACTGTGCATGCAAACTCGCCATGCAAAAATGCCCTAAAATATAGCTGAATTAGGGTTAGAGGTTTGCAGAGAGAAATTAACACTTACCACTAATATTCTGGCTGATAATGAGAATGATGCCTGAGTTTCGGAAGGAAACTGAGATCTGAAGGCCCAACAGCTGATTAGGGCTTTCTGGCTGAAAACCCCCTCTTACGGCTGCACCCGTGTCCCTGCAACGATCTATACCATGTACTAGATAATTGATGAATGAATGAAGAACAAGTGGTGAACCTGTATGGATTACCCGGAATAAGACTAGGACAAATGTTTCACTGCCGAAATCCTGTTAGCTGAAGACTCCGTCTCCAACCCCAACTGCTATGCTGCACGCTGTGCTGCTATCCAAGAGCTCCCAAAATAATAATAATCAAAAGTGAAGTCTCCTCTTGCTTTCTCCTCTATTTATAAAGTTCAACTGCGCAAAACCCTAATCTTCTGACCTAATTAGGTCACTTTATCTTCTAATTTGCCGTTGACTTGCATGCATGTCACTTTATCTTCTAATTTGTCGTTGACTTGCATGCATGCAGAGGGAGACTTAAATAGTGCATGCATCATTAAAATAATGCTAGGATGGCATGCATGTCATTTTTAGGGTTTGCATGCATCTCACTTTTAGGGTTTGCATGCATGTCATTTTTAGGGTTTGCATGCATCTCACTTTTAGGGTTTGCATGCATGTCATTTTTAGGGTTTGCATGCATGTCACTTTTAGGGTTTGCATGCATGTCACTTTTGGGAATATTACAGTCCTCCCTTGCCAAAGATTGCTTGTCCTCAAGCAATGCCAACGCAAACCCACAATCAATCAACTGAACCAACTGAATCCGGGGATGATCCCAGGGTCCCAAATTATCCTAGGAGATCTGCAGCACCCTCTACTCAAAACACTGCACTGTACGGTACCATCACCAGAGACCTCCTAAGAAAGAACAATTTCTGGAACCCCCATCTTCAATGGATATCTCACAAATTTCTCCTCAAGAACAATACTACCTTGTCCTGAATCTGTAATCTGGTCTGTATGTCTCTTGTTGTGTAAAACTTTTCCAAGAGCATGAAATAAAGAGAGAATTCCATCACGTCCCATGCTGGACTTTACATTGTCTGTCAATTCTGGGAAGCTAGAAGATAAAATAGACGATTGAGCAACTTTCTTCTGCTTATGTTTCTTAGATTTTACTCTAGGAAGTCCAGGATATTCAAAGCTACTGTGGTCCCAAGTGTCGGATGCCTGCCTGAGGCAGTAGAACTGTAAAGAATTGATCGCATGCCTAAGATCACCTTCACTACTTTCAGATATATAACTTAGCCATTCTGGAGGCAGAGAGTGATATTCTGCTGTCCATATTTTTGTGAGTGCCTTCGTGATGCTTTTTGATGTAAGAGTATCGAAAACTATCTTTGTAGCACCTCCATTCTCAAGAGCTAACTCCAATTCTTGGATCATTCGTCCAGGTACCCCTCGATCTTCAGCTTCAGTGAATTCAGTAATCGATACAATTGTTGGAAATTGTGCAGACAATGCAAGGGTTCTAAGACCCTGACAGAGTTTTTGGCAAGCTTCCCAACCATTTGGGGTAGGTAGGTCATGTACTAGAAGTAACATACCTTTCCGCGATCTGTCAGTTGCATTTGATGAGCCCATATTCAATACTGGATATTTTCGTATAGCATCTAAAAATGCTTCAAACTCATCAAGTTTTGATATATATGATGTTCCAGAATTTATGTGGTGAATATACTCCCTCCATAGGGTGGGTGTTGGTGCGTCCCATTCATAAAGTTCAATTCCTAAGAGATCTATAAGCAAATGAATAGTTGGCGTAAATTGCATTTCAGGATGACCCAATTTCTGGTTAACAAGTCTGGCTTTGTCACGTAATTTCATCCGCTTACCAATTACCTTTTTGTCTGATGAATTACAAAGAACAGGAACTTCCCCATATTGATCTCCAATAAGTGGTGATATTTCTTGAGTTGGGCCTGCGATCCCTAAAACTGACTTGAACCTGTTACTGTTATTGTTTTCACTCGCAAGTCCATGATCCTGATTTTCAAGAGAAGCCAATGTCCCAAACTCATTGTTATCCTTCTATCATCTATATCCAAGTTGTGAGGTTTTTGGACAGCTACTGATTTTGTCCTCTTTCTCCTTACCCTCTTTTCTGCACCCTGCTCTAACTTATTTTGGCCAACAAAATTGGATATCAGAGCTGCTTTCCGTATTTTTCCAGCCTTTTGAGCAGCAGCCAATTCTTTTGGATGTAAAACTATCCACCTCTGCCTACACTGACTATCAGTTCGAGGAGGCACAAACAGAGCAACCTTGGCCCAGCAATATCCGTGAAGAGAAACTGCCTCTTTCAACTTGGCGTCCTCTTCTTTTGTCCATCCATCCATCTTAGAAAGATACAAAATAGAAGGATTCCATGGAATATCAAGGATGACAACTCTACTAGCACCTGTAAGGTTAATACCTTCTCCACATGCCCTAATTGAAGCAAACAGAACCTTTGCATCATTAGAATTGTTGAATTGCTGAATAATTATTTCTCTGGCTTCCATTGCAGTGTTACCATCAAGTGTTAGTACTTGAACACCTCTAATCCAATTCCTTTTATTAATAATCATATTTTCAAGTAAGGCCAATGGAGATAGGAACTGACTGAAAACTAGCAGCTTCTCCTCATTCAACTCACAAAGGCACAACATGTCAATGATGAACTTAGTCTTCACTCCACCATCAATCATGAACTTAGTCTTCACTCCACCATTGGGGTCTTCATTTATATCACAAATGCTGCTACTATCAGAATCTAACCAGCCTGAAGAATTATCTCCCTTTTCAATACTTATTTTATGCAGTGAAGGGTGTATGCACACTGCTAAAGACTTAATGTCTCTACTAAGTCTAGACCCAGGGGAGAATTTTATGTTCTCAAGTGACTCCTTTTGAGACTCATTGAGTCTTAAGATGACAGCAAACTCTGAAAGACCAGGCAGATCTTCGAGAATATCTCCCTTGTAGTAGTGGACAAATGATGAAACCACTTCTTGAAGATCACATATAGCAGAAGCTCTCATTTCTTTACTGCCATTCTGCAGACAATTCTCCATTTCACCACAGAAGATTTTGTCATCTGGACCCATGTTATGTCTCCTATTTGTCATTTTTGGATAATTTTCACTTGATATGATGCGTTTGAAGATGGCTTTGAAAGATTTTTCTTCCAGAATATCTGATCTTACCAGCTTGGAAAGGTTGAAGAGCTCTGTAATATTATTTTGGAAGAGTGTACCTGACAATAGCACCCGACATTTAGTACGCACTTGCATGAGAGAATTGAGTATATTTGTTTTACTGTTTCGTGGAAAGTGCCCTTCATCTAAAATCAACAATCCTGGACACTCTAAAAGAATTTGTCGGCTTTGATAGCCAGCAGTCTTCGCATTCTCAGTTTTATCAAACCCTATACCTGAGAACTGAGAAGTATGCTTTTATTATCTCTCCATTCTTTCAAAATTTCAAGCTAGATGCATCTTAATGGTTCCGTTTTGTTGCTTACTTCATAGAGGTTATATAGAGGAACCTCCTCTACTTCCCAATCCTTAAATTCCTTCATCCATGAACACAACATACTCTTTGGCGCTACAATCAAGGGCCTCTGTTCTGGATACTTTGTCAAGAAACTCTGAATAAAACTAGTAACAAGGAACATCTTCCCAGTTCCTGGTGCATGAGCGAGAATGCATCCACCAGGTTCTTCTGCTATTAAGTTTTTTGTCAAGAACTGAAACCCATCAAGTTGATGCCGATGCATTCGTTCTTCTAATAGGGGATGGAGAACCAACTGCAATACAGAGGATTTTTTCGGTCTTTCTTTACATTCTTTAACCTCAATGAAATTGCCTTCTGAGTAAGTGCTTGTATGTTCACTGGGATTGTGTTTCAATTGTTTTGTCCGCTTATGCCCCTTCCACCACTGGAAGTCAAAAATTGATTCAACGCTTTGGCCAATCAGACCGCATAATTTCCAAACGTATCCAAGATCATCTTTGTGAATGAAGGAATGGTCACACTCTGGTTCATATTTACCTTCTTCACCTAATGCATTATGCAAATTATCCTTTGAACATCCAAGAGATAAGAACATTTGCCTCCACAGAGATGAAATGCCATCCTTATCATCTTGAGTGTCCACCTCATCTATGCTTGGCTGGAGCTGAAAATTAGGGTTCATAAACTACTTTTGTTGTTCTTGTGCATTTTTCTTTTCAAACTCTACATTTTCATTCTTTTTCGAGCAATCAATGTCTTTAACCAGATCGTCCATCACATTCTTTACTTCCACTTGCAGTCCTTCTGTCACTGCTACTGAACAGTCCAGCTCAATTGCAGAGTTTTGTTCTAATACAGTTTCTGAATTTTTTGTTACAAATTCTGTACATATATCCGCCCATTGTTCATTTGAAGTTTTCAGAGATTCTGATTGTTCGATCACAGAGACTGTGGAATCTGAACAACAGATGGGTTTCTCTTCTATTTGAACATTCGCTGCTGCAGAAATCTCCACTGATATGGAAAATTTGTTGTAATCTATTTTGTAATCTGTTTTTTCATAGTGACTATCACTGTCTCGACTGCTGTGCTCATTACCTTGCACATCATGTATTTTTGACTCCAAATGAATCTCAACCTGTACTTCATGTTCATCTTTCTTCCCTCCCCCAACTATGTCTTTAAGGAGATCCTCATCCAAATCCTTGGGCTGGATCCCGAACTTGATGGTGTAATAATCTTGAAAGGACAATGTTGCACATACATCATCACCCAAGGCTAGATACTCCTGATATCGAGGCAAGTGTTGAAGTACTGCTAACCTCTGCCAATTTCCAGTCAAGACCCTTCTCATTGTCTTCATGTTCTCACAAGCTGGCAAAGGAAAACTTTGTTCTGACATGCACTTGCATGTACACGCATGTATCAACATGCACTTATATTCAATTGCTATGTGCCCACAGCTGGCCAAGATTATGCTCTGATACCACTGAAATATCCCAAATACTGATATTCTCTAATGTTCTATGATAGTGCTGACTCGCACACTCAACCTCATACAAATTTGCAAAATAACTGTGCATGCAAACTCGCCATGCAAAAATGCCCTAAAATATAGCTGAATTAGGGTTAGAGGTTTGCAGAGAGAAATTAACACTTACCACTAATATTCTGGCTGATAATGAGAATGATGCCTGAGTTTCGGAAGGAAACTGAGATCTGAAGGCCCAACAGCTGATTAGGGCTTTCTCGTTGAAAACCCCCTGTTACGGCTGCACCCGTGTCCCTGCAACGATCTATACCATGTACTAGATAACTGATGAATGAATGAAGAACAAGTGGTGAACCTGTATGGCTTACCCGGAATAAGACTAGGACAGATGTTTCACTGCCGAAATCCTGTTAGCTGAAGACTCCGTCTCCAACCCCAACTGCTATGCTGCACGCTGTGCTGCTATCCAAGAGCTCCCAAAATAATAATAATCAAAAGTGAAGTCTCCTCTTGCTTTCTTCTCTATTTATAAAGTTCAACTGCGCAAAACCCTAATCTTCTGACCTAATTAGGTCACTTTATCTTCTAATTTGCCGTTGACTTGCATGCATGTCACTTTATCTTCTAATTTGTTGTTGACTTGCATGCATGCAGAGGGAGACTTAAATAGTGCATGCATCATTAAAATAATGCTGGGATGGCATGCATGTCATTTTTAGGGTTCGCATGCATCTCACTTTTAGGGTTTGCATGCATGTCACTTTTAGGGTTTGCATGCATGTCACTTTTGGGAATATTACACCCAACACGAACATGCGGTAGAAATTAGCAAGACCCAGAAAGTTGTGAAGCTCTGTTAAAGTAGTTGGGGCTGGCCAATCCCGAATGACTTGGATCTTGGTTGGATCCACATGTACCCCATACTCATCAATAATGTATCCCAGATACTGAACCTGGGTCATGCCAAAAGTGCACTTATCCAAATTGGCACACAACTTGTGTTGCCGCAACGTTTGGAGGACCTATCGGATGTGGTGGAGGTGCTCTTCCCAAGTCTGGCTGAGTATCAAGATGTCATCCAAGTACACTACTACAAATGAGTTGGTGAATGGCCGCAAGATGTTGTCCATCAGTCTCATGAAGGTTGCAGGAGCATTTGTCAGCCCGAAAGGCATGACCAACCATTCGAAAAGGCCCTCCTTTGCTTTGAAGGCAGTCTTCCACACATCTGTCGATTCAATCGGTACCTGATGATACCCGGACTTTAAGTCGATCTTGCTAAAATATTTTGCCCCTTTAAGCTGATCTAGGAGGTCATCAATCCATGGGATCGGGTACCTATTCCAGACAGTGATCTTGTTCAGCGCCCGATAGTCAATACAGAGTCTCCAAGTCTCATCCTTCTTCTGTACCAACACGATCGGGCCTTCCACAAGGAGATGAACTTGGTCGGATGTGACCCTTCTGCAGCAGCTCCTGAATTTGCCTCTTGATTTCATCATTCTCCAGAACAGAGCATCGATAGATCGGTCCATTGGGCACCGACGCACCTAGGGTCAGATCAATGGGGTGCTTGACCTAACAGTGCAGAGGCACCCCTGTGGGTGAGGTGAATATGTCTCGATACTCCTCCACGACCTTGTCCATTTGTTGTTGTCATGCGGATGGGCCCTTTCTGGAGGTCGTGGCCACGATCTTCTTCTTTCCCTAAGGGCGGATCATCAAGAAAACAAATTTCTCAGTTTTGGAAATGAGCTTACTGCATTGTTTTGTAGTAACCAAAGAGATAGCGGCAGGAGGTGGTACCTCTAGTATCCTGTACAACTTATTTCCCAACGTAATAATAACAGCGCGAGCCCAGGACTCATACACAGCATGTCGCTTCCTTAAGTATGGTTGACCTAATAATACATCACAAACATCAAGAGGAGCAATATCAATAATACCTCATCGGTGAAGGGCTTGATGCTGTAGGGAAGGCAGCACTGCTGGCTGACACGGAGATCCCGTCCTTGGTGAAGCCACCCTATGGTGTACAGCTGCGAGTGTGCTGCGGTCAGCAAGCCCAACCGCTTCACGACCTCTGCTGAAATGAGGTTCTTTTGGCTCCCTTTGTCGACAATGAACTGTAGCGGGGAACCCTTTACCCATATCTGGGAGTGGAAAAGATGCTCCTCCTCCTCTGAATCTTCTGGTTCTTCCTTTTGGATCTTCATGGTGGCAACGGTGGTGTTGGGCTCTGCATCGATAATCTTCTTCCCTCTGTCATTCCCCTTCTCGGGTTCTGATTCAGTGTCAGAGTATGCATCTGATTCGGAAGCCTTTATCTCGGCCACTAGTGACTGCTTGGCCCCACACTCACTGGTGTTGTGAGTGGGGCTCTTATGGAGCTCGCACCACTTTCCTGCTTCCTTCTTCGGCTTCACAGTGTTTCTCTTTGCTTGTGGCTTTGCCAAGATTCGCAGATCCAAAGTCTCGCCTTTTCTGTTTGAATTTTTGCTCAATTTTGGCAGCATACCGATATCCCGTACCAAGCGACGAGATGTCGAGGAACTCCATTTCCTCTTGAATGTATCTGTGCAGACAACTGCGGTACTTCAGCACCAAATGTTTCTCTGAATCTTTGATACCCAACTTGGTGCGCAAGGTATGGAACAGATTCGTCAGCTCATGCACATCTTGATCTCTTTGTTGCCGCAGCGTAGTCCATTGTATGTACTTTTCCTCATAGCTCCCCACGGGATAATATTGTCCCTTTATGGCATCTCTGAATGAATTCCAAGTGGGTACGGCCAAGAACAGAGAGGGTTCCTACTCATCTTTTCTCTCACAGTAGGTTTCCCACCAGTCCTTGACATGGGGGGCGCCTTTGAGTAGTGAAAAAGTAATCTTTTCTCGATCGGAAAAGTCCTGAACCGAGAAATATCCTTCTAATAGATTCAACCATCTATCTACGACGTCTACATCTATTCAGCCATCAAATATGGGAATGTCGAAGTTTACTTGTACCTTAAAAGGGGTTGCGCCTCCAGAGTGGCTACTAGATGCAGATGCGCCGCCAGTGGGAAGTCGTTGAAGGATCTGGGCGAAGTTATCCATCATCGCGTTCCTTTGTTTTTCAAGGGCCTCCTCAAGCAACATTTTGATAGGATCTTCTGCGCCCCCGTCTTTCTTTTCGTCCCCCATGGAAGGTCGTCGGGATTTGCGAGGTTGATCTTGCAAAGGTTCAACCAGATCGAGCCCTAACTCTTTATACCCCGCCTTCGTTGGGGACATGCAAAGAAGGATCGAGAAAGAGCAGATTGCTCTGATACCACTGATCTGGATTTATGCAGGAACGCAACAGAATACACAAATAACCATAAAAACAAATATGCAGCGGAAATAACACTTCATTTCATTAATCAAAGAACTGAAACTTGTTTACATACAGAATGGAAATAAACTACTAGAGTGTTGGTAGCTTATCTCTAAGAAGAGATGTGGCGGCTACATGCCTCTGAACTCTCTGTTACAATGAGGCTCGAAGGCCTATATATTATTGAGAAACAATGGAAACCCTACACATCCAAAAACCTAACCCTAGGAGGTGAAACGCCAGAATGTCGGCCCCGTTGGGTAACTTGGTACATCAATTTCTCGGGGTCGTAACTTTGGCATACTACCTTCGTTTGACGCGCATGATACATCGTTATAAAGATCTATTCAAGGACTACATCCATAAACAACAAATATTGAGTCCGAAACGAACTCATCTTCGCCCGACCATTCGATGCCGAAAAAACGTCGTTTAGGGCCTCAAAACGGCTCCGGAAGTTTAGGACCCAAAAACTGCCAAAAATAGTAAATTTTGCTACAATTAGGGAAACTGGAAAACTGAAAGAAACAATGGTGGAGGTCCAAGTGGAATAGGTGGGTGGCCACCAATATCCTCCTGGATCAGCATGTCCTAGAACTGAAAATGAACTTTCTCTCAGTCTCATCTCTGGAGGACAAAGGGTATGGGGTCATGGTCCAGAGTGGGCTTGTGCTCATACATTCAAAGGGAGCTACCTAGGACGTAGTTGTGAGCCTTGGTGTCAGAGAGGGTTAATTGTATAGGTTGTTGGGAAAGCATGTAGGTGGGTCCAAGGGGATCTTGGATCATGGATCGATGTCAGAGACAAAGCGTAGGGAGCAAGAGGCTCCGAAAATTGAAGTGTTACCAGGGATTCACTCTTCGAATCAGAAAGATGGATGAGAGGCTTCTTCCAGTACTATAAAAAAAACAAGTTGGTATAAGTTGACATTGATGGATGCTTATGAGTAGGTGGAGCTTCCTAGGAGCATAGTGAGGAAGAAGAGACCTTCAGAGCATATTCCAAAGAAGGTGGAAGGGAAGTATTCCAATTCAGAAAGAGCAGCTACATTAGTGGATGATGTGGTCACATCGAAGACAGATGCAGGTGGAGGTTCTTCCAAAAGTACCTTCCTGCTAAGAGGGAGTGTTGGCTTTTCTAGTTCAGACAGGTACTTCTGTAAGATGTGTGTCTAGCTTGTAGTAGTGGTCCAAAAGGTCTTTTCTAGAAATTAACTTTACTTTATAAATTTAAAGTGACTTGCATATTATAATGACCAAAAAGCAACTTAAGATGTGTCAACGACAGATTAAGTCACAACCATAGACCTCAAGTGCTCAAGATTTAATCTTGGCAATTAATCACTTTGGAGATCTAGGTTTAGGTATCTGGTCATCATAAAGTAATAAAATGATATCTAAGGAGAAGATCAGACACACTGAGTAAGAGAGAAAGAAGTCTTGAGCAGCTGAGTAGAAGAGAGAGATTCTCAGCAAGAAGGAAGGGTGATCCTCTTAGCAGCAACAGAACGTAAATTGAGAAGGGTTTGCAGTCCGTACAACAGCTTTAAACAGGGCATACAACAACACATGTGAGGATGTACAACACGTGTGGGAGGTTGGCTGATTTGCAGAGATTGCAAGACTATTTTGTAGAGGCGTTGAGCATTTCTTACAGGCCAATATAGCTACTGGGAAGTTTTGGCACAAATAGCAAGGTGTCGTACAGGTGTATTTAATGTTGTAGTTTCTAGTTTCTCTATGACCTGAAAACAAAGAAATATCTCTTATTTGTTGGTCGCACCGAAGAGGTGCATTCTACAGCCCAGTAAGGGGAGATGTGTAACTCCTTCCATGCTCATCCTAGAGTTGACACGTGTCATTTATAAAAAATAATATGTCGGACTCGGCTCAAATTAGATTTAAAATATTTAGAATTGCATAAATATAAAACTACATGAATTAGATAAAATAAAACCATAAACATTACATTACACAAATTCTCAACATTTCCACTCTAAAATGGAGTTTGCACCTAGAGAGATTTGATCCCTCCCGGCGCTGGGTAGAACCCCTGTTAAGATGGATCTATACTAGTTTTAGCCTTTACCTTCAGGGTTTTTCCATGGGTGTTAACACAAAAATTACTGTGTCAATTTGTGCGATTGGGTCTCTGTTTTCCATTCCATATTGCATGTTAATAAGCTCAGTGTATTGTTGTTAATAAAAAATCAGATCCATAATTTATTGTTTTAAGTGCATGTATCTAGGTATAAAATCTTTTTATTGGAAGTAGTAATCAGATCTGGGCTTAATCAAATCGGGAATAAATTTGAAAAAAAGCATCAAATGCAAAAAAAGTAAAGATATATACATGGGTTCCTTTGTCCTTCTTAAGGTTGCCAAAGTGAGGTAGCAGGAGCAGAAGCACTAAGAGTATCAATACTCAAAAAAATCCAAAGAAACGTTTTTTTATATATTATAATGCATTTATATTAAGAGAAATGCAAAAATCCATATTAGTTGCAAAATATATGAAAGCATACATATTTGTGTTACTTGTAGATGAATACTACATTACTATGAAGTTAGAAATGGCATCCATGGTAGATTAAAGATTAATGAATAAAGCATCAACCATCTATCAGTTACAAACATACAAATTCTTAAACCATATAATAGGCAGTAGACCTGTGATTTGTGGAATGAAATAAGTTATCTACCAACTGTCAATTGACCAAAAATTTATGCTTACAAAACAAGCCATCTGTGTAAGTTCTTAAATGAAGAACAAATGGTGCAAAACACAAAACTAAGCTAAATTCTATGACACAGTAGTGAAAAAGGAGAAGCAATTATTCAAATCTTTATCTACTTTTTATTCCTCTTGAATCTTTGCACCAGCCAATGTTATCAAAACCAGACTGGTCACCGAACCGGTGGACCCCAAAATTTGGAAATTGGTTGGACCCAAACATTGAAAATTTACATAAATATTCAAATTTTGATCAAAGTAATTATATATTCGTGTACATCCATGTGAATCCAAACCATTAGACACAAATACGCAAGTTTTCTCATTTATATAGCAAGGGTGCATATAACCAAAATAAAAATGAATGCAATCCATATCTAAACCCGAATACATAAACAAAGAGGCTATTAATTGCCTCTAGAGTCCAAAAATCCACTTTTGTTCAGAAGCAGAATCTAGACTACAATCTAATCATATGATAGAATCATCTGAATCCACATCTGTAAATTTTCCTTTAAAGCACAACTAGGGCTAAAACAGTATATTTAAATTTAACTGAAAGAACTATTATCCACTAATTTTGCACTTAGTGGATTTTCGGTGAGCCGCCAGAGTAATGAAAAAGTACACTTGTTCATGATCAAAGTTCAGAAGTCCGCCAGCCTTTTTCTGGGAGTTTGTTCGAAAAATTTTGTAACACACGTTCATACCCCCTTGGGGAAATTGTAAAAAATGTCCTAGCATTTAAATTTTTATAAAAGACTCGGCTTCCCGGACTTGAGCATCAAGCCGACTAGCCCAAAGTGTTTTTTCGCTTGGTTATTATTGGTTGTTGAACAAACGACTAATCATTTATGAGTTTTCACTCACACCTCCAAAGCTGGGGTAGTCATCTTGGTGTTTCGGCCTTAGGAGGTTGTTAGAGCCTTTGTGTCAGCGTTTTTCAGCATGCTAGGCATTTGAATTGAGTCGTATGAACATGTACCAGGTCCCCCTAGAGTTTCGTTTGATTCTAAGAAAAAAAAAAAATTATGTTTTTTAAGCCATTTTTTAATGGTTTAGATGGAAAATTTCAAAATGTAAAAAAGGTGTGATCCGGAGTCCGTTTTTGGTGTGGTTGGCCTCATTTTCAAGCCCGGAGCAACATCTTTACCCTCAGGGCCACTTTCACTATGCTTCAGCTAGTTGAAACATCCCGAAAGGCATCACTTGGCTAACAGAGCATCAGAATAGCATTTAAATGCTAAATTTGGAGAAAGTGCACTAAAGTCCAAATATTAAAAGTCAAAATTAATATTTTAATGGTGATAAAGTGACTTGGCATGTGGTCCAAATGGTTGGTGACCCTCTTCCACATAACTCCAAACCAAACTTTGGATAAAATAAGTTGCTACGAATTACTTCAGGAAGAGGGCGACATGAGGAAAGATCACGTGTGGTGTAAGGGATGTGGTGAATGGGATTGGGGTGGACCCCTCCCCTATATTATAATATTTTAAAACCATGGTGTCACGAAAACAGTTATTTGCACAATCGCATGGTCTCAAAGATTTGGGGGATGATGTCACGCTAGTTAAAAGTGTGAGTATGGTTGCGCTAAAGTGGGTGAGGGTGGACCTCTCTCCACGCATTGAATAAAAAAGGATGTGGCGTATGTTATGTTAACGAGCCTTATGTTAAATAAATTCAATCCTTCGTCATCAGTTATTTCCTCATTCACGCCAAGTTGTTATACCATTCGCACATGTGGAAGGAGACTCGCTCGGTTGGTGGGAGTTTGGTGATGTGTTGGCGCTTGTTGGGTGAAGAAGGTCAGTTCCTCTTCACTTCAACTCTGGTTTAGCTCAGTTCAACTCCTCTTCAACTCAGTCACACTGAGCTTGATCTTTAGTTCATTAATTCCCCCTTGGGGCTTGGTTTTTGTATAAATAAGAGGCCCTCCTCCTCATTTGGATGGAAGGGACCTCCGCCTATTGTAATACTGCCAAGATTTTAAGGAATAAAGTTGAAGACTTTGGAGGTCTACCGTGTGCAATTGAATGAATGCTTGTGCTATGAGGTGACATTGTAGAAGTTTGATTTTATTTGCTAATATTATTGATGGATCTAGCTTAGAAGGTTATTATAAAACACGTAGGGTAAACATTTACGGTTGTTAATTTGTTTACTTGTGCTTTGCTTTCAAGAGGTAGGAAAGTAACCAAATATACTCAGTTGTATTGAGGTTCTTTTGATTTCTTGTTTTCATACACACTGGATCTAATATTGTTGTGCAAGTATTGTCTCATACGTTTGCAGGTCACAAATTCAAAGGGGGGTTGGAACTCAGCTGTCTCTTCTCTTCCCTTTGGTACCTTTACAAGATTAATGCAATTTGTTGCAGGTACTCCAAGGCCATCAACAAAAAGGATCAAGCAAGGGCTTGAATTTCCCCATCTATCTCTCCAAACTCTCTCTCTTCTTTCGGTTACTTGTTAATGATGCTTAAGAGATAGATTTATTCTTGTATGCTTATTTTTCAAATCTATATTTCTTTAAGTATTCAGATCTGATTAGTCTTCGAAGAATTACATCATTTAATTAGATCTAAGCTTGGAAAAATCGTGCTTTAATTCAAAATTCTGAAAATTTTTCCAAGTATAAATTTTTTTCAATTTTTTTTATTTTTCATTGTCTTTCCCATCGTTTTCTAATGTTTCTTGTTCGCTGGTTTTTTGCAGGTCTACGTGCAAAAGTGGAGTTTTGGAGTGACCAAAACCATCAAGGAGGCCTCAGAACAAGCCGATGGACACCCACTTTAATATAGTTGCTTAATCCACCATTGTAAGCTCTTAGATCCAAGTTTATTGGACTAAGAAGCACTCCATCTTCGTCATAAAAATTGTAAAAGAATTTAAACGAGAGCAGTGGGGTAACCAGCACGCACATCCCATCCCCCCTGAGGGGGGTTGCGTCTTGTGTCATTTTTTGTGAGATTGCTTTTTCTAACCCCACCACTTCACACACTCACTTTTTTAGGGAAGGGTGTATACTTATTTCACATTTTCTGTTTAAGTCAGTGTTTTATTTTTTGCAAAAGTAACTTAGAGATAAAACCATTCTTCGTCGCCACGAATTATGCTCTCAACTCTACACAAAAGCTTTGCCAATTAGTGGAGGTTGATCAAAAAAGTGACGCATAAGTTTTGGCCAACATATTTCTTGCATTAGTAGTATTTTATTTCTCTCATTTCCTAACTTGTTAATAAAATGAACCCAAAGACTCTTGAACTTCGTTGAAAAGCAAGTCAAGAGCTACATCACCTAGGGATGCTAGACCACTGTACTTAGATCTTGGGGGCATTGTTAGGCTACATCACTGGTTGGTGTAGTGTTGAACACGCCCTTAGGACTTTGGTAGCCAACATGTCCTTGTACGGAGCCACCAAAGCCTAAATTCCGGACATATCTCTAGTACAGCAAGGTATATCTTGGAGATCCCCTTTCCCTATAATAATCAACTCACCTTTCAAAACTTACATTAAAACTTACCAAGAAGCACTCGCAAAACAATATCTTGCACCCTATTTGGCACTGGTCTTCAGTTTAATTTGCTTATTATCTGTCTAAAGCATTGCTAGTTATCTTCTTTTCGTATCACGAATGCTTTGCTTTTAATCTGCAATTATTATGTGATTGGTTATCTTTAATTCTATTTGCAAGTGTTTACTGAGTATTTTATTGTAAGTTTCTTCACCAAAAAACTCCTAAACACCCATCCGTATCATACGCTAAAAACAGTTAAAACACAAATAACCTTAGTAACTTTCCGTAGGGACTACCCCCCTTGGCTTTGTTAGGAGTTAGCCTAAACGGAGGAGTTGGGATCAGGTGACAGCACCTAACTCTTTGCTTGCCCCCAAGGCCACACCTTTCTCGCTTGGGAAACAACAGTCCAAAAGATTTTTGCTGACGGCATTTGTCGGACAACAAGAACCACACATGAACTTCTTTACAGTATGCAGCGGAATATAAAACTGAAAACCATTTACAACATCAATCACATCAATAGAAATGACACAATATTTTTGGGTAGAAATCCCTGGGCAAAAACCAAGATAGGAAAATCGGTGCAACAATATAAGAGGATCTTTTACAATATCAGAAAATCGATTTATGCCCTAGATGGCAAAATCAAAACACCCAAAAATCACTGAGAAAAAACCCGTGAGATGGCACGGTTCACAATGCAGCTTGTTGTATGGTTGTACAGAATCCATACGACCTGCTATACGAATCCATATGGTCTGTACGGCCCTGTTGTTGTACAGTGTACGGCCCTACTGTATGGTGTTGTTGTTGTTGTATGGTGTACCTGCGCCAAAGTCTCTTGTCTCTCTCCTCTACAATTTAGGGATGCCTTCCTGAGTTAGTGCTCCTCCGTCTTCTTCGCCAAAATTATCTCTCTCACACTTCTTCCTTCATCTTTGTCAGAATGCAACTGTGTCCTCTCCACCAATTGATCTTTCTTTTATAACTTTATGAAAAGCAAAAACCCTAATTTCACTTTATATAAAGTCAATTAATGATTAGATTACTTTAATTTATTATCCAAAATGAACTTAGGAAAAAAAAAATTAAATACAACCGGTTTCCTAATTTAAGACTTCTGCATGCATGCAGGAAGACCTTCCTTGTTGCTATTTTAACACTCCCTCTCAACGAGAAAGGGATTCAGTAGCGCCTTAGTGAAAATGTTTGCCACTTACTCATTTGTTTGTATGTACTCCAAACGAATGGTTCCTCTCTGAAAACAATCTCTCAAGAAGTGGTACATGATGTCTAAGTGTTTGCTCCGGTCATGGAACACTGGATTTTTAGATATACCCTGATGCCACT
Organism: Pseudotsuga menziesii; assembly: GCA_001517045.1. Taxonomy (NCBI): domain Eukaryota; kingdom Viridiplantae; phylum Streptophyta; class Pinopsida; order Pinales; family Pinaceae; genus Pseudotsuga; species Pseudotsuga menziesii. The sequence continues at coordinate 400,282 of LPNX010387974.1, forward strand.
CTAATTGTGACAGTGATCTACTGTAGCCTCTAGCTCACACTCGAACAACCCTGAAAGTAACTTCCTCAGCCACATACCCTCACAAGCAACCATGTTGGATGCCATGTACTCGGCCTCTGTCGAGCTCAATGCAACTGACTTTTGCTTCCTGATGAACCAAGAGACAACCCCTGACCCAATGTTGAAACAACAACCTGAAGTACTCTTCATGTCCTCTAGACATCCTTCCCAGTCAGCATCTCTGAAGCCTCCTAATTGTAAACTTCCCCTACTCTCATAAACCAATCCATACTCCACTGTACCTCTGATGTAGCGAAGTATGTGTTTCACAACGATCCAATGCACTCTCCGAGTGTCCACCATGAACTGGCTCAAAAACTTGACTGCAAAGTTGATGTCTGGTCATGTGTTGACCAGATACATAAGTGATCCGATAAGCTGACAATACAAGGTAGGATCAAATCCATCTGACCCTGATGCATCAATCTTCCTCCAGTTGGAAACTAGAGGCATGGCCATAGGCTTGCAGTCCTCCATCCTAAATCTCTTCAAGATCTCTACCGCATACTACCCCTATCTAATGAAGAAGCATCCATCTCTCTATCAAACCTCCAAGCCCAGAAAGTAATGCATCAACCCAAGGTCTTTCATCTCAAACTCCACTAGAAGGTTGGACTTGGAGTCTCCAATCATCTTAGCATCTCCTGTATGAAAGAGATCATCCACATATAGGAGCAGTATGAGAGGCACCTCATCTGTTAAGAAGTACAGGTTATGGTCAACCTCACTCTGCTGAAATCCCATCTCCTATAGATAGTTGTCTATCCTCGAGTACCATGCACGAGGTTCCTGCTTGAGCCCATAAAGAGCTCTATGCAACTTGCATACATGCATCTCCATATTCTCCACATCAGACCCCTCTAGCTGCTCAATATATACCTCCTCCTCTATCATTTCATTGAGGAAGGAAGTCTTGACGTCCATCTGATGGACTTGCCAACCCATCTCTGCTACTAAAGAGATAATGGTCCGAATGGAAGAATACATGGAAACAGGGGCGAAGGTCTCCTCATAGTCAATGCCTTCCTTCTGTGAAAACCCCATAGCCACGAAGTGTGCCTTGTACTTCTCCACGCTTCCATCTGCTGCATGCTTTACCTTATAGATCCATATGGATCCCACCACCATTTTGTCTTCAGGTCTCGGCACAACCTCCCATACCTGGTTCTTCATGATTGAGTCATACTCCTCAACCATGGCCTCCTGCCACACCTCATGTTGTGCAGCCTCTTCAAAGCAGTGCAGCCTCTTCAAAACAGGAAGGTTCAAAATTAATCAACTCTGTCATCAGTGCCATATAACTGAGTCTCTCTGGTGGTACACTCTGTCTAAAAGATCTTTGTGGAAGACTTACCTTCCTGGAATACTGAACAATGGACCTATACCAATTAGGTCGTAGCCTAGTGTCTGCCTGCTGTGACTGCTAGATGTCCTCCTCCTGCTGTTGTTCATCCTCCCCATCAAACATAAGAGGATCCTGTGCACTTGACTCCCTCTGACTACCAGAACATGTGCCCTGTGTCTGTACCTGTACTTGTACCTCTGGCTCTTCCAACTTCAACCCTCGTGTCCTCTGCTGGTTGCTGCTCTGTTGGTAAATCCATAGATCTCTGCAAAGCCTTTTCCTCATCGAACTAGACATCCTTGCTCACAATGATCCTCTTGCAAGCAGGTATGTATACTCTGTATGCCTTCGAAGTCTCGTTGTATCCAACAAGTAACCCCTTATCTCCAGAAGGGTCCAGCTTCTTCCTAGTGTCAACATGAACATGACAATAGCAGACACTCCCAAATATGCAAATGTGACTCACATCTAGTCAAGTGCCTGTGAAGACCTCCTCGAGTGTCTTCCTCCCCAAAGTTGTGTGGGGACACCTGTTCTGAATGTACACTGCAGTCCTATATGCCTCGGCCCAAAGGAATAGTGGTAATCCCTGATCAAATAGCATGGCCTTGGGTGCTCCTACCATAGTCTTGTTCTTCCGCTCTACAACTCCGTTCAGCTGGGGGGTATGGGGCATAGTGTGCTCTTTCTTGATCCCATGTACCGAACAATACTCCATGAACTCATTGGAGGTGTACTCACCCCCGCTGTCTATCCTCGACACCTGAATCTTCTTTCCTTTTTGGTTCTCCACGAGAGTCTTGAACTCCCAAAACCTCTCAAAGACCTTTGACTTGGCCTTCAGGAAATAGATCCAGGTTTTCCTGGAATAGTCATCAATGAAGGTTACGCAGTAACTATAACCACTGAAAGAATGGACACTTATAGGTCCACATACATCGAATGTACCAAGTCCAAGGGCTCCTTACACTTGTGCTTACTCTCTGGGAAAGGCTTCCTGATGTTCTTTCCCAAAGCACAACCCTTGCAATGGTTATGCTTCTCCTCTTGTACCTGAGGAACTCCAATGACGGCATGTCTCAAGTGCCTCAGTGCTCCATGATGCAAGTGTTCCATCCTCCTATGCCACAACTCACCCTGACTGTTGTTCTTGTTGACTAGAGCCTTTGCAGGCTCAAAGAGTAGTCTACACGCTTTCCTGCTCTTGATGCCAATCACCCGATCCAAGCTCCTATCACCCGATACAAGCTCCTATCTGACCCGTTGGGCTTGATATATACTCTATGGTCTCAAAACTTTACCTGATATCCATTCTCCTCTAGAGTGGAGACTGATATGAGATTCTTGGTCAATCCTGGAACATATAACACATCAGCAAAACTGAGGGGTTTGCCAGACTCCCTTTGAAATGAAACAATGCCAACTCATTGCGCTTCCACCCAGCTCAACGTGGATCCCTGTTCCACCCTCCTGCAAGTCTCTGAAAGAATCTCTTCTGTCCAGTCATGTGACTAGATGCTCCACTGCCGATGTACCATATGTTGCTCCCTGTGGTGCTAGCCATGCAAGCCATCAAGCAAAACTCATCATCGAAGTTTCAGCTGAACTCCTCCACCTCTGCAGATACAGCCATCTGAGTGTTACTCATCTTCTTCCTGTCTAGGAACTGGGAGGCAAAGTGTCCATGCTTGTGGCAGATAAAACACTTGACCTTTGATACGTTTGTTGCCAACTTATTTGTACCATAGTTGGATTAGCTGAGGAGCCGCCATTTTACAAACATGATAAATGTTTGTTTCCAGTGTATCAGATGATCCGCCTTTGTGCCTAGCCAGTTTTTGTTTTAAGTAATTATGACCATGGCCCCGCGGGGTTTGTAATAAAATGTGATAGTGGTTTTTTTAGAGGTTCGGTCTCCTAAGACGTAGAATTTCAACTAAGGTATTCCAGGGAGTTTTTTTCCCTCGACAATTATGCTTTGCCTATAGCCGAGTATAATTAACGAGGTTTTCTCCCACTTCCTCCAAAGCTGGAATGCCCGATTTTGAATTCTAGGCCTTGGGGGGTTATTAGAACCCAACTGAGAATGTATAAACCTACTAGACATTATTAGAATATACTATGGTCATGACCTAAGTCACTAGGACCGTCAGAAAAAATTCCGAAAAAATATTATTGGACGCGTCAAATTTTTAATTTTAAATTTTTTAATTTTCCCTAAGTTTTTAATTAAATTTTTCCATAATTTAAATGGAAAAATTCAATTTGTAATAAGTCAGCCATTGGGATCCGTTTTCAGTGATTGAAGGCTCTAACGTTAAGGCAAAAATCATTCATGATCAACCATCCAGCCAGCTCAAGTTTCAGATCATCATTCAGCCACATAACGCATAATTTCTCAAAAAAGTCAGTTTTGGGGAAATTATTGATTAAATAATAAAAATGATTATTTTGGAGAAAATCCAAATCTCTCCAAATTAATCCGAATTCAACGAAATGAAATGCAGAATGACATGGCATCGGGCATTAATGATGATTGGAGTTAACAAAACTCGGCTTCAATCAGCATTCAGTGAGCATTGAGTCCTCGTCCACTTGGCCAATTCGCCTCCTTCAGTGATGACCACGCTTGGGTGAGTTGGAGCTTGCTCATTTGCCGGGTGATTTGATCGAGGTTGAACTGAGACATGTATTGATTGATTGCTAGGTATGGGCTCCTCCTTACCTAGCTCTGAGCCTCTCCAAACCTTCACGCCAGTCCCCCTTACCCTCACGTGTGCTCTCTCTCCTCCTTCACGCCCCTGCCTTGGAGACTCACGTTTTTTATGAGGGTGGGCTCATTTGGCATGGAGAGTGGATGGTTAGGGTTGGAGTGGGGACGCCTTGCCTAGGTGGAGGCCTCCCCTGACTCCCAGCTTGGTTACTTTAGGTTTTGGCTCATTCAAATTGTTGAATGATTAGGTTTTGCACCCTCCCTGCATGGTGTGGTGTTAGGGTTTTGAGCTTTCTTTCATTGAATAAATAGAGGCTTCTTTAGCTATATTCGGATGGAACTTTTGTGCTGGAGTTACTCTGCAAAATTTGTACTAAGTTTTGCTTACATTTGATTAATAAGATTTTCGACTTTGGAGGTCCATCTCTCTTTGCATGTGGTGAATGTTCCATGGTTGAGGTGATACTGCTTCTAACCCATTACTCCTTTTTTACTTGAATGAAATCAGTTTACGTGTTAAGCTCAAGAGGGTCACTGTTGGCATGGTAGAGTACTTGTTTGTAGTTTCAAATCAATTATTTATGCAAAGTAGGTTCTAATCTTGATGAATATGAGTAGTTAGTTATACGTAATATTGATCTCGATTGAACTATCTTAGCATACTTTTCATGTATATGATCTCACTTATATCTGAGTTTTGGTATTAGCAAGGTTCACAGGTTGAAGAAGGGTGCGAGTTCAGCTACATCTAGCCCAAGCTTCAAGCAACTGGTTATTTAACACTTTGTGATTGCAGGGCCTACAAGCATCGTGCTCTTCTCATTCGAAAGAAAGCCGGAGTCTTCCTCCATCTCTTGTGTTCCGTCCACAAGAAACTTCTTTCTCTATCCTTCTCTTTAAATTTTTTGCATTGCTCATAAAATAGATCCAAGCTTTCAATACTCATTATTCAGATCTGTTTTTAGGGCTTTGTTAGATCTAGTTTCTTTCATTAGATCTGGGGAAAATTTATGCTTTTGCATGCAAAATTTCAAAAAAAAATCTAAGTATAAAACTTTTCCGATTTTTTTTTAATTTTTGCATTGTCTTTTCCACCATCTTTTAGTAATATATGCTTGCTGATTTTTTACTTTCGTGACAGGTACAGCGGAAATGCTGGTGAAATCTTGAAGAATCAAGCCTAAAAAGACCCATAAATTCCCTTTTCTTCTTTCCCCTTTCTGCAACTTGTTCCAAAGGCCTTCCAGGAATAAGAAAAGAAGCAAAAAAGGCATGAAAGGAAAGCATTGTAAACAAATTAATAAAGAGCAAGTGGGATTACAGCTTCCACACCCCTCTTCCCCCATTTGGGGGAAGCTTGTATCGTCTCCTCATTTTCATGCTTTGTTTCATAATTTGCTAAAAGTAGAATAGGATAGAATAGTTTCAAATTGTTAGAGTTTTGTTTTTCATTGAAGTTAGATAGTTTATTTCTGAAAAGTTCATGTTACATAAAATAGAAAAGATAAAAAAAGTTTCTTGTTCTATTGTTTAGTTAGTTCAGAGTTTTATTTACCTTTTTGATATAATATTGCAAAAGCCTAAAAAATACCAAAATCTCTTGAATCTCACCATAAGGTGGATCAAGAGTGCTCTCTATCGGAGAGTTGCTTTTTGTTATCTTAATTTTGTTTTACTTACCCCCATGCTCTCCCGATTAGGGCCTAAAAAACCTGAAAGAGATTCATGGGAAGACTAGTTCTTTAATTTTTCTTGGTTTAATCAATTAATTGCAAAAGTCTCTTGAACTTGCCATAACCCAAATCAAGAGCACTCTCTATCGGAGAGCATAGTTAGTTTTGCATTTTCCTTGCATTAGGCATATAGAATAGCCAAGTCTCTTGAACCTTTGTCATAAGACAAGGTCAAGAGCGCTCTTTGTCGGAGAGTTTTAATTAATTTACTTAATAAAATTTGCAACTCACATTCCCATAATTAATTTATTTCGTTGATTATCCTTCACCTAGTATGCTCTGCCGACTTTCGGGTTGGGCTCGTACTCAAAACGGTGAACGGACTTGCTAAGTTCGCAAAGAAAAACATAATAAAACTTAACCCCATAACCAACGCATCGGCGTTGTAGAAAATTTCCTAAGTTCTTCTTAGTAGAGGCGCTGGAACTCCCGGCTGTCTAAGCTTCTCAGCTAGTTGGTCAATCTTCGCGATACCAGCCTGGGAAACTGGGTGGGACGTCATGTGTCCAAAAGATTAACTTGGAACATTTTCTCGGCTATTGAACCCTTCATTGACACCATAAGCAAGATCACTTAAAATACTTAAAATATACAAAGAGCACTTGCACAACGTTACATCCACTAGCTTTATTTCAGGACTTGGTTTTATTTATTAAAGCATTGCAGATCTTTAACTCCATAAAGGCACTGGTCTATTAATCTATGCGTGATTGTTACATCTGGATCACTTGTCTTTGGCATATTTAAATTTTTATCTGTGAATGCATCATTATTTTATAAAGTCTTGAATTATTGTCTATCTTTTGATTCTTGTGATAGCAACGTGGATTGCTTTGTCTTAAGTTTCGAATTCATAATAAACAAACATATCTCATCATAATAACTCCTAAAACAACATCCATCCGCATTTGTAACCATTAAAAACACTTTAACAACTTAAGAGCCATAGAAACGCTTTTGTAGGGACTACCCCGCTTGGCTTCGTTAGGAGTTAGCCTAAACGGGGGAGCTAGGAGTACGTAATAGTACCTAGCTCTGTGCTTGCCCCCAAGGGCACACCTCTCCCACTTTCCTAGGTGAGGAGACAGCTTTCAGAAAGTTTCTGCTGCTGGTGTGTAATCGGCGGACAACAACGTCAAGGTTCTTCTTACCATTCTTCTTCCTCTTTGCCTTAGCCTTGCTCTTCCCTAGGATAATATGGGGTACCTAGGGAGGTACCCAAGGGGAATATATCATGTAATGTATACTTAAGGGGGAATAATCAATGTGATGTGGCCACAAATAATGGAATATGCCCACTAAGTAGTTTTAAGGAAAGAATGTAAAGATGAGGGGTTATTTGGCATTAACCCTGAGGAATACTCATGAGAAAGTATAAATAAACATGAGTATCATAGTGTTGAGATATATTGGATGTATTCTTTCCTAGCAAGCATGGCTAGTGGAGTGATTCCTTCCTTAAGGAGTATTTAATGGTGCTACCTTACCTTAAGCCTTTCTCTATATCTTGGTGTTATTCTTATGGGGAATGTCTTTTGGTCATTTTTGAAGTATAAGGGTTCTATATCTTTGTTGTGATTCAATTTTTGGGTTAAGGATCACTAGAAGTGGTATCAGCGCACTTTCATGGCCAAGAAATTTGGAAGGATTTTTTTTTTTGCAAAGTTTTGAAAGGAAAAAGAGGACAGCAAAATTCAGGTCGATTTCTAAAACTTTTTGTGCGGAATCTTAAGAAATAAATTGGATATTTGAGTTCTTTTCACTGATACACCCAATTTCAAAAAAAATCATCCAAAACAGAGTCTGAAAAGTGAAGTTATTGCTGATTTAAAATTGGTTGTTTTTAGGGTTTTCCTAGAGACAACTCTACAGATTGCAAAGCTGATATCTTTTGATAGAGTAACCACATTTCTGTCAAGCCAACTCCAATTGATGTGGAATGACCGTGACATTTCATAATTGCGGTATTAATAAAGATTCTGAGAGATATTGTGGGAGGTATTGTGGAGAGAACTTCCATATGTTGTTTCAGTTTGGGCGCGACAGCAGTGTTGTGGTTCAGTCAGAAGCAAAAGTCTGTTGCTTTGAGTTATGCAAAGGCAGAGTATATGGCATCCAGTTAGGCCAGTTGTGAGGCAGTGTGGCTTTGCAAGTTGTTGGTGGATTTATTTGATCGGGAGCTGAGGCCTACGATGATTTACTGTGACAATCAACGTTGCATCCAGCTCTCTGAGAATCTTGTATTTCACGACAGGTCAAAGCATATTGAGATCAGATACCATTTCATCCGTGATTATGTTGAGAGAGGAGTTGTGGCATTGCAGTACATTTCCACTGATGAGCAGGTTGCAAATATCCTGACGAAGTCTCTGAGAAGAGACAAGTTTATTCATTTCAGAGACAAGTTGGGTGTGGTGAAGAACAACTTCCTCAGTAAGAGGGAGTGTTGATTTTAATACCAAGGAGTTGTTCCCCTAAGTGACATTTGCCTAAGTCACTAAGAAAAGGGGTTGAGTCACTTCGACTTTATATTAATGACTTGAGATGAGCATTAAACACACTTTAAAGAATAAAGTGCACTTTAAGTGAAAATTTAGAAAGTGAGTGAATTTTATTTTATTTTGTGGAGAAAAGTGATTTTAATCACAACCACTCATCTAGTCTAATCTAAACCCTAGGATTAGATGGCTTTTCATTCACCCTAACATTTTACCTAAAAGGAAAGTTTTCCAAGTGAAGACGCACTTTTGCATTTTTAGAGAGAAGAGAGCCATTTCTGAGAAAGAGAAGAAAATAGCAGCAGGAGCATTTTTTCTTTGGGCACGCAAATTCAAGAAGGAAAGTACAAAAGCAGGGCACGAAAATCAAGTCAACAGCAAGAGCATTTATTGTTGTTTCGTACAAGCCGTACTGTACGGATTCCGTACAGGGTACGGATACCGAGGGACAAAAATGGAGGCACGGTTTTCAAGGAGGAGAAGTCAAGCACGATTTTCAAGGCACGAGTTTTGGGCACAATTCTCGAGGCAGTTCAACAGACACAGAAGTCAAGACATGTCCATACAAATAGGTCGTACAGCTCGTTTGTACAACTTCGGTACAGTTCGTACAACAACATGGTTTTCGAGGAGGGTACAGCAAGAAATTTCTAAGTTTGATTTTTTCCTGTTTGGCACGAAAAACGAGGCAGATTTTCTTCATCCGGTTGAGATAAGTTGGAATGATATTTTTCTGTCTATTGCTGTAAATTTTTTAGATAAATAAAATTTTCTCTCACAGGTTTTCCCCGAAGGTTGGGGTTTTTCATGGGTCATTGGACCAAAAATACTGTGTCTGAAATTTATGTGTGAATGTGTTTTATTTGTTGTTCATAAAATGTTGTAGAAACTCTTCTTCTGTTTCAGTCCTATATTGTTTATGAGAAAAATCTAATTTGCAGCAGAAATATAAATTGGGTTGGGCACTAAACAATGTTTTAAATAGAGTTGGAAACCGGGTTGGGAGAGTGCTGAAAATTCTACAACTCAAAAATTCACCATGAAAATTTTCACCATAGAGACCTCCAAATTCTTCACTTTATTCAACAAAAGAAAGCAATTACAAATCATTACAAGACCATAGGTTCCTTGCACCCGTCCAAATGGAGGAGAAAGGCATTGCTTAAATAGAAAAAACTGAGCCTGGGGGTCACATTGGCCAACTGGAAGAGAAGGGCGACTTCTTAAGCTAATTGAGGGATGCGTTGGAGTTGATTAAAGACATGAGGGCAAGTAATAGTGGAGTCTAACTCTAGAGGTAGGCACCACCTCACAAGAGGTGTGCCACCTCTATCTTGGATACTTCATCAACAAATCACAACATGCCACATTGAAGAATGCACCCCCCCAAGAAGGAGATGTGCCCCCTCACTAAGATTGACTCGCCCCTCTTGGATTTGATGCCAATCAAGTCGATTTGATCTCTAGATGACTCAAATATGATGTCCAGTTAACTCTGCCACTACTAAAACATGTCACCGACATGTTTCCATTATTTTAAGAATTTGTCTTTTTATCTTTTTTGCCCCTTTTCGAGACAATTATCATTTAAGTTCTAAATAATCACTCAAATACTTAGGAAAGTGGGTTTTGATGTAAAATGGGTGCTCTGAGTTTGAAAATGAGCAGCCCCATGGGAAATTCCCCCTCTAGACCACACTTTTACGACACTTTGAATTTTTACAATTAACTTATTTAAAAATTAACCCATTTGAACGAGAGAATTTTTTATTCTCAAAATTTAAAAATAAAACTAAGAGCGACATGTTCATAATGACACAAAATAATGCTTAGCATGGTAGTATAAATTGATACTTAGACTTTAATAACCTCCTAAGGCCCGAACACCCAAGCGACCACTCCATCTTTGGAGGAGCAAGTAAAAAACTCGAAAATTATACAATACTTAAAAATACGTATAATTAACAAGGGAAAAACACCATGGAATAGTCAACTCAATGTTTAGGTCCTAGGAAAGCCAATTTTGTTACATACCTTCATCATGCTACGACAGTTTATTACAATATCCTCGAGGGGTATGAAAAAGTAAAAAATTAAAAAAGGGACCAACAATTGGTCCTAATGAAACATTGGAGCTTCTGAGTACTGAGTAGAAACAAGTGACTTGTTCTAATCCTTAGTGGCTCACTAGAAATCCCCTAAGAGCAACTTAGCAGATAACAGTCCCCGCACTCACACCAATGAATCCTGGATTCTTAGATTTACATAAAGGTTATATTTAAAGATAAATGAAGCATCTCATTTTCTTCTTGTGTATTTGAACATATCATGACAATTCAATATCAAATGAGAAATGAAGGTCATATTAAAAACATCAAATTCCACCTTGTAACAACAATTTTGGAATATGTAATCAATAACAACAATCAAGGTGTGTTATTATGTGGTGCAAGATGTCTACTCATGTCAACAAGATGCATCTTACCATTTATTGTCATGTAAAGAATGATTTGATAAAGATTGTGCATAGTAAAACGAAACATGGTTCAAATAACCCATTGTAGATTCCAAGCATATTGTGGTTTGGAAGGGAGGAAGTCAAAAAAGTGATAGTTGTTGCTAAAGCTTGTTGTCATAGATCACTTTCTTATACCAAGTCTTTCGCGTAATTGCATAGAGATGCACCAACTGATAAATAAATTATAAATCAAGGTAAGTAATAGGATGTGTCCTTTACATAGCCACAATCAATATCAAGAATATTGCCTTGTAGACTTTAACATGGATTTGTAATTACCAAGATATGGGAAAACACTTCATTTAATATTTGAATCTTTGATTGATGAAATGGAATGATGTGTTTCTCGGAGTAGGAATGCTCTAGGTTAAGTCCTGATAGATTTATTAACAAACAACATTAAATTTGATGTCAATAGAAAAATGTTGGTTACTAAACGAAATGACTAGCTATGTTTCACAAACAATGAATCAAGATGAAATATTATCACATATGAAAAATTAAACTTGCAAGGAAAGTAATGAGATTGAGAACCTTAATAAAATAAGGCATTGATTTTAGTCATGCTTCACAAAGAACTTTATGGATCAAATTGGTGGCTAAAGGCATTCTTTTGGATCACTCACAATGACTTTCGAAAACAGATGACATGCCATATAGAAATTGTGCATGAGAGGAAAGTAATGAGGTAAAGAACCTCTATAAAATAAGCAAACAAACACACTTGCATGTTTATGCACACAAAGCCATGCTAATTAAATAAGATTAAAATTCCTATTGATCCAATACTTGATACTGTAAGTTTTTATCACATTCCCCAACCCAGTTTCAAGCCACCATTTTTCTCATTGTTTAATGCCCAACCCAATTTACTTTCAACTGCAAATTGAAGTCATTTTCTCATAAACAATTTTGACTGAAATACATGAAAAAATTTACAACTTTAATGAGAAGAAATAAAAACACAGTGACATATAATAAAAAAATGAGACTTATTTTTGGTCTAATTGACCCAGCCAAAACCCCAACCTCTAGGGAAAATCTGTTCTTGAGAGAGAGAATTTTATTTTCTTTATAGAATTAAAGTACATCAAAAACATAGATAAACTTATCTACACCACAGTGCTCAGCAAAATAGACTGAATTCTGAATTTTTACAGTCTGAAATTTCTGCCAACAAGATGCCTCGAAAACCGTGCCAAAACTGATTGTATAGTCTGTCTCGATTTTCATGCCCACTGTTGTACCATACGATCTGTATTGACCTCGATTTTCGTGCTCCCTGCTGTACAGAATCACCTCGATTTTTGTGCCCAGAAACTGTACAGACTACCTCAAAATTCGTGTCAACTACTGTACGGAACTGTCTCGACTCTCGAGACTCGCATGCCTTCCCTTTCCTTTTTAGAGACTAATGAGGAAGCTGAATTCTCATCTAATCCAAGGGCCCACAATGGTTTAGATCAATGGATGAGAAATAATGTGCACTTTATTTCTCTCTAAAATTAATTTCACTTGACTTAAAATTAATTTTTTTCAAAAAGTCACTTTAATCACTAAAGTGAAAATTAGAACTCATCTCAAGTCATTAATTGTAAGGGTCATGTTATTTCACTAGGGGGACGCTTTCCTAGGCACAAAAATCAACACTCCCTCTTACCGAGAAAGGTGTTCTGCACCACACCCAACTTGTCTCTAAAATGAATAAACTTGCCTCGTCCAAGAGACTTCGTCAGGATATCTGCAACCTGCTCATCAGTGGAAATGTACTGCAACTCCACAACTCCTATTTGAACATAATCACAGAAGAAATGCTACCTGATCTCAATATGCTTTGTGTAATTTCCCCTTCGAATTAAGCACCCAAAACACCCGCTAACCTACTTAATTCCCATAGCTTCGAGCAGGTACTGCATAAGAGGGCATTTAGTACTTAGAGCAAATCAGGACATTCATTCAGTATTAAAGTCATCAGTCAAATAAAAGAAGCCTTATTTATTTAGGCTTAAAAGTCAACATCAAATTAGAATCACATGCATGCAACAATGAAGCATAAACCCTAAAAGTGACATGTAAACCCTAAAAGCACATGAGGCTCTATTTAAGAGGGTTATTGGACTACAGAGATTATCTATTATTGTTATTGTTGATTTGGAGCTTTTGAGTGACAGCACAGCGTGCAGCCGCGACAGTTGGGGTTGAAGACGGTGTCTTCATCTAACGACGGTTCGACAGGGAGATATCTTCCCTAGTCTCCTTCAAGGTAGGCCATTCAGGTCCACCATCAGCTCTTCATCTTATTTATCCATATACAGCTATCTGGCACCCATCAGAAGATTGTTTGATCTTCTCTCTACAAATATTTGCCCTAGTTAGCTATAATTTAGGGCCATTTGCCCGACACCTTGCATGCAAGTTTTTATTCAGTATTATTGTAAACCTTGAGGCTATAAGCAAGCCCTAGAATAGAAAACAGTAGAATATCAACATTTGGGATATTACACTTTGACTTGCCGTGAAATACAGGATTCTCAGAGAGTTGGATGCAACTCTGATTGTCACAATAAATCACCATAGGCCTCAAAATTAACAGAGAGTTTTTTGGAGCACGCAACCACAGATCCGAAATTACAGAACTGATATTTTTTTTTTCTTATGGACTAGGATTTTCGTGGGTTTATCTAGCAGCAAGTTTCCACAAAGTTCAATATATTTTTATTAAAACATCTCCAGTTCCAAGTTTCTCCAGCGAATGTTGTCACTGAAATTGATCTTCATTGATCTAATAAGAGTTTACTTAGCAGCAGCAAAGGAAGGGTTACTCCCAAAATTCGACAGAAAAGTATTTTCCTTGTGAATCAAAACCAGAGTCTCTTCGCTGGTATTTAGACTGAGTGTCATTGGTTTTAGCAGTAATACAGTAGAAGAGCCTTCAAACAACTCTTCATAGTTGCAGTTCCTTCAACATTTGTCTAGTTCAGTTGAGCAGGATTGGAAGAGGTTCTCTTATGTGCAGATGGTTTGACTCAAATCGGTCAAGTTGTGTGAGCAGCTGGCTTGACTCAGGTGGATTGACTTTGGTGTGCAGACTTAGATTAACTGAGTCAGACAATTGATCTGTATAGCGTGAACGACAGGTTATTGGTTTAGATATGGTGCAGTTATGAGTTGATGAGTAGTGATTAGTTGATGAGCAGTGTGATACAACAGAGAGTGATCAATTGACGAGCGTAGTGGTTAGTAGTGGCAGTGGTTGTGCAGTGTGGTACAGATTGTGCAGTGTAGTATAGCTGTTGATTAGCAGGTCCACAGAAGCAGTGCGGTTGTGGTTCAGTAGTTCAGTGTCTATCTTCATATCAGGGTGGTAGGACGAGGCAAGGAAAGGGGGTTGTAGCCTCCTTCCGGTTGTAGACGGAGAACTAGGGAGGTGTAGCTTCCTTCATGTTGTAGCCTGTAAATCAGGGGGTTGTAGCCTCCTTCCAGTTGCAGCTAGAAAATTGAAGCCTTTGTAATAAGGGCATTGTTGCTTCCTTCTAGTTATTTCTGGAAAACTATTTTAAAAAGCCTTCCGTGGTTTCCCCCCCAGGACTTGGGTTTCCACGTAAAAATTTTGTGTACTGTGTTGTTATGCTTTCTATGTGATAATGATGATATGATGATGATAACAATGTTGATGATGATATAATGATAATGTGATAATGCATAATATTGAATAACTTGTTGATTATTAAAGTTGAAAAAGTAATAAAAACTGTACACACAGATTCACCCCCCCTCTGTGTGTGCCTAGTGGTCGAACAATTGGTATCAAAGAAGGTCTTCACAATAAAGCCTTACCAGCTTGAAGTAGATCCTTGACAAACCATGGGGTTCTCAATGAATGGAGTACCATTGTTTCGTGGAAAGAATTACTACATCTGAAAAAGAAGAATGCAGGTTTATCTTGATGTAGAAGGAATTGATGTATGGCAATCGGTTCTTACTGGATATACTCCTCCAAAGAAAGTGAAAACAACAGATCAAAAGGAAGCAAAGAAAAATAACTCTATGGCTATGAAAGCCATCCTTGAAGGCCTAACATATATCCAAAAGACGAAGATAGGGAAGTGCATCTCAGCCAAAGAGCTATGGCTTAGATTAGAACAACTATACTCCAATAAAGAAAAAGAAGCAGAGGTTATGGAATTATTGCTTGAAGATCTAACAGATCTCCAAAAGAAGAAAATAGGAAAGTGCAACTAAGTTGAAGAATTGTCATTCAAAATACATCAGTTAAACTCAGATGAAGAACAAGAAGCAGAAGACATTCCCATTAAAAGGTCAGTACAAGATCTAGGTAAGTATGAAGATAAGTCCCCTGAACACTCTGTCTGTAATGGTTTTAAAGAGATATATTTATTAGGTATAGAAGCTAAGAGCCATTTTGAATTCACAAAATGCAATACTTCAGATTGTGATGAAAATCCTTGCTCTCTGACAAGTGACAGAAATCTAACAAATACTATGATAGACAATGAAATTACTAATGTTTCGCAAGAAGTGAAAAACCTTTCTAAACAAAATCAAGTATTGCAGGAGCAATTAGACAAATCTGAGAAGAGGAATCAAGAAGAATCTAAGAAGGCCACACAGACCATAATTGATCTAAAACTCCAAATCGAAGAAGCCACTAGAATCAAAGAAGCTATATCCAACTATTTGAAAGACAAACTTGAGAAGTCAGCTACATAAATTGAAAAGCACTCAGAAGAAATTGTCAAGCTCAAAAGTCTGCTAGAAGATAAGGAAAACGAATTGATCTGCAAGCTACAAGACAAAGACAGTGAGATAAGTACTTATAAGGCTAAAGAAATATTGGAAGAGAAGTTAAGAAGAAAACAAGAACTTGAAATCAAATCCTTGAAGGTAGAGTTACGGAAGGTATGTCTGACAAACTNCTCAAAAAGGAGAATCATATACTAAAAGGTCAACTGCTAAAATTCCATGAGGATGATCAGAATTCAAAACGACAGATGGAAGACAATATCTTTCCTCCGAACAAACAGGTAGAAGAAGTCAAGAAGACAGAAGAAGATCTAACAAGACAACTCCAAGAAAAGATAGAAATTTGACAAAAACAAGAATTGAAGATCCTCTCTCTGAAGGAAGATCTGGACAAAACAACTATTCAGTTAAAGACAAATTCGAAGATCAAGAAGAAAATTGCAGAAAGTAAAAGATCTATAGTAAAAAGAAGAAAAGGCTAACAGTAATACATGTAGTTTCAGAAGTTCCCATGATCAGCAAGAATCAAGAGAAGTTACTACTCAGAGATATCCTACAAGGTTCCATGGTGACTACTACAAGTGTAACAACTATGGTCACAAAGCCATTCATTGTAGAGCTCATGACAGAATCACTCCAGAAAGAAATCAAAGTACATTTCCATTTAGTGTTACAATTCCTATCATTATGGACATTTCGAAAAACATTGCTGGATGCAGGGACCAGTTAAAGTTTGGAGAAGAAAGCAAGATCAATCGAATGACGTGAACAACCATCAGCATACTAAAGTATGGAGAATAAAGTTAGTAGATCAAGACAAAAATGATGGAAATCTTGGGAGAACCCAATGCCATTTTGAAGACCATCGACCAGTAATATGAAGTGTACAAAGAATGTGTAAAAAAATATATACCTGATTATCATATTTGAGTATCGTATAGGAGTTGTTTCCAGTAGTATTCGTGTGACAGAATATAAGTCCGTCAAAGTAGCATCAGTGATAAGAGAAGCGGTTTTGGCAAAAGAAGTTCTTGCTGCAAACAGGAAGAAAATTTGGAGAGGAAGAGAAGTTGATGACAGGGGGAGCATGCCCTAAGGGAGAGCGGTATGATCAAAGGATGTTCCATTTTCCATTGATGCCAAAGGGGGAGAGAAGTTGTGAATAAGGGCAACGTGTTCTGAAGAAGAGTTATGGTGCTGTCATCAATGACAAAGGGGCAAATTGTTGATTAAGTTGTCATCGATGCAAACATCGCATGGTCATTGATGCCAACAAGTGTGTCTTGGTTCCCCTTGAGGAGCCCTTGAGGGTTAAGTTGTTGTCAATGTCAAAGGAGACCTTTTGACCTTGTCCAAGCCCAAGTTTGAAGCCCTTGGATCACTTGGGACAATGGCAAAAGCCCTGAACACCCTTTAAAGTGTTTAAGTACCCCTAAGTTGGTTCTATGGTTGCCCCAGTTGTTTCCTTGGTTCCCTAGTACCACAACCATGCCCTACTACCTTAGAATGTGTTCATGGTGGGTTGAAAAGTTGCAATAGTCCAAATGACCCTTTCAGTGGTCATTTGCGTTTGACCAAGGTCATGGTACCCTAAGAGAAGACTAGGCACCCCCACACCTTGATGGTTATGTGTCTTTATTTGTGGTGACTCTAATGACCTAACAAAGTCCCTAAAACCCTACAAATTAACCTATGTCTTTCCCTTAAAACTCTAGTAATACCCCAACCTTATACAAGGATGCCCTAATATATAAAACCCTAATAAAACTTATAACAAGTAATAATTACTAAAGGACAATTAAAATAATATTAAATTAAAGTGCTAAAACATTTTTAAATAATTTAATAAATTACTTAAACCCTTATGACAAGTGGTCGAACATTTTATGGGCACTCACATAATATAATAATAAATAATATTAAAACAAACAAATTAAAAATACTAATTAGGAAAGAGCTTTGAACACTTAAAAACCCTACCCTAACATCCACATTTGAAGACTAACCCCCATTAAAATATTTAATGTTAAAGCAATTCTTAAAAATTAATAAAAGTGTTCTCGCATTAAAATAATTAATATTAATGTAATATTAAAATCATCAAACATTAGAGTATTTAATAAATAAAACAATTCTCAAATGGTATTATTTCTTAATAAGTAGGCCCCATTAATTTTAATTCAAACTTGCTAGGTCGACCCTAACACATCCTCTACTCTTCAACGTCAAAACAAGTATAAATAAACCTACACTTATCCATAGAAAAACAAGAAAGTGGACTGTTTTAACTGAGATTTCCGTTGGTCTAACAGCAGCAGAGGTAGCAGACCTGAACTTTACAGAGACAGTGTTTTGGAGCAGACAACCACAGATCCGAATTTACAGAACTGAGTTTGGTTTTTTTTTTTTTCATTTGGGCTATGGACTGAGATTTTCGTGGGTTTATCTAGCAGCAAGTGTCCACAAAGTTCAATATTTTTTTATTGAAACATCAACAGTTCCAAGTTATTCCAGCGAATGTTGTGACTGAAATTGATCTTCGTTGGTCTAACAAGAGTTCACTTAGAAGCAATGTTCCCCCAAGGTTCCGGGACGGCGGGACGCGGGTTCCGGGAGACGCACATTCGGAACGTGTGGAGACCACCCCCAAATTTTAGAGAAATTCAGCGGGGACGGAGGGACGCGATAGTCATACAAATTTTAAAAATATTAAAAATATGAAAAATATAAATCCCAACAATAACAAACATTCATCATTTTGGAATCTGCAACCATGCAATGTAAATGCAAAATTTGAAAATTCAAACTTCAAACACATTACAGGATTCATCAAGATTATCATTATATTAATAATAATTTATAAATCTATTATGTATCAATATGAATCTATGATTAACATGCACATCATATTTGATAATCTTCAGATTTGACTTTTAAGTTTTAAAGTTTTAAGTGATTGAAAATGAATCAATGATACTAGAATCTAGATAGTATGATACTGCACATCAACAAAATAATTAAAGTTTTAATTTTTAATTTTAAACAGACATTGCAAATTGCAATAAATTTAAAATGACTAAACTAGTAAACACTGAACAATCAACAATAACACTAAAGGTCAAAGACATTGAAATACTAAATACTAAAATAGCAAATTAAGATTGCTCAAAAAGGTTTATTCTTCTAGGTTTTTGCCGAAAAGGTTTAGCTTCTGACCTTAGGGGGATAGTATGTTGGAATACGTCATCCCGATAAGCTTTTAACTCATCATATGTAAAAGCAAACACATCTCTGTACTCCTTTACTAACTCTACCAAATCTTTTCTTTCTTTATCAGAAGTACCTTTTCCAATTTTTATATTTCTTGGTTCTTCATCAGTACCAATGTTTATTTCTATGTAATCATCCAACTTTTTTGCTTCTTTCTTTTTATATCTGTCCTGTCTATCAAAAGTGTGCTCCAATTCAATAACATTCATGGGAATAGGGTTTCTTAGCTGATCCTCTTGTTCAACATGAGAACTTTGCTCATCCTGATAGTTGATTTGACAGTCGGCAAATTCATGTATATTGTTAATAAACCTTATGATCTGATCGTCATCTTGAAAGACTTGCAAATGATCAAGGTTATCGGGGATTGAAGGCCTGAAATTTATCTCGAATTTTCCATCTCCTTTTACCAAATCCTCTGTGAACTCTAATGTCGAAGCTGCAACTGCAAGTCTATCTGCCTCACTATTTTCTGCGCGGGGAACCGCTATAAGGTCTAATGCACTTAAATACCCCATGATGGCCCAAACTGTATTTCGATACTTTTTAAGCCTTTCACTTTTACATGCAAAAGTTTTCTTAACTTGGGAAATAATTAGATCTGAATCACCTTTGATACTTAACATTCTGATACCCATATCTTTAGCAATCTCAAGTCCTAAGACTAGTGCTTCATACTACGCCACATTATTGGAAGCATCAAATTCAAGTCTGTAAGCAAAATTGAATTTCTTGTTTGAAGGTGAAGTTAAGACTATACCGGCTCCTTTTCCAGTTTTG
>LPNX010387974.1:423474-477532 GCA_001517045.1 Pseudotsuga menziesii
AGAGGTGACCAGCTTATATAAGAAAAGGGAGACCCAAGGGGGCCTCATCAATACTGAAGATGAAGTCAGAGTAAAAAAGGGTGACAACAAGAGTTGATTTCCAGTTGAGATGAGGAGGTATGCGCCACCTCTCATGAGATTTCTCAACGCCTATCTTGAGAACGCCATCCATGCAACACGTATGCCAACCACCGAGACAAAGTTTGACCAATCTCGAAGGCAATCATGCCAAGGATAAATTAGATCAAGATCTGAATTAGATTGTCCTTCAATCAAGTCGCCAGGCAATCTAATCACAACCGCCAGTCAACCAGCTCCACACGCCAATCAGCTTGTCCCACTCACGCTAATCCAAAAATTGTACGGATCCAATGTGACGTGAGCAAAAAATGTTATACCCTTTCCGCAAGCTTTGACTTATGGTAACTGATAAAATCTAAACCACAGTTCACGTGTATGCCGAATAATTAAACCATACTTTGAAGCTTGATGTAATACACTTGAAGGGGTCCACTCCATCATGGGTAGCGCAACTCACTACACCAAAGTTTAAGAAAAGTAATTTTAACTTGGTCTAAACCGATATAATGTTTTAAATATGAGAGGGGGTCCACCCCTTCCCCATACCATGCTTACGAATTCCTCATGAACTTGACGTCACCATCATGTTATAACTAGGGAGTTGTAGCTTCCTTCAAGTTGTAGCCTGTAAATCAGGGGGTTGTAGCCTCCTTCATGTTGCAACTAGAAAATTGAAGTCTTTGTAATAAGGGGCTTGTTGCTTCCTTCCAGTTATTTCTGGAAAACTATTTTAAAAAGGCTTCTGTGGTTTCCCCCCCCAGGACTTGGGTTTCCACGTAAAAATCTTGTGTACTGTGTTGCTATGCTTTCTATGTGATGATGATGATATGATGATGATAACAATGTTGATGATGATATAATGATAATCTGATAATGCATAATATTGAATAAGTTGTTGATTATTAATGTTGAAAAAGTAATAAAAACTGCACACACAGATTTACCCCCCTCTCCGTGTGTCTGGCGTTATGAACAATTGGTATCAGAGCAGGTCTTCACAAGAAAGCCTTACCAGCTTGAAGTAGATCCTTGACAAACCATGGGGTTCTCAATGAATGGAGTACCATTGTTTCATGGAACGAATTACTACATCTAGAAAAGAAGAATGCAGGTTTATCTTGATGTAGAAGGAATTGATGTATGGCAATCGGTTCTTACTGGATATACTCCTCCAAAGAAGGTGAAAACAACAGATCAAAAGGAAGCATAGAAAAATAACTCTATGGCTATGAAAGCCATCCTTGAACGCCTAACATATATCCAAAAGAAGAAGACAAGGAAGTGCATCTCAGCGAAAGAACTATGGCTTAGATTAGAACAACTCTACTCCAATAAAGAACAAGAAGCAGAGGTTATGGAATTATTGCTTGAAGATCTAACAGATCTCCAGAAGGAGAAAATAGGAAAGTGCAACTAAGTTGAAGAATTGTCGTTCAAAATACATCAGTTAAACTCAGATGAAGAACAAGAAGCAGAAGACATTCCCATTGAAAGGTCAGTACAAGATCCAGGTAAGTATGAAGATAAGTCCCCTGAACACTCTGTCTGTAATGGTTTTAAAGAGAGATGTTTATCAGGTATAGAAGATAAGAGCCATTTTGAATTCACAAAATGAAATACTTCAGATTGTGATGAAAATCCTTGCTCTCTGACAAGTGACAAAAATCTAACAAATACTATGATAGACAATGAAATTACTAATGTTTCGCAACAAACGAAAAATCTTTGTGAACAGAATCAGGTATTGCAGGAGCAATTGGACAAATCTGAGAAGAGGAATCAAGAAGAATCTAAGAAGGCCACACAGACCATAATTGATCTAAAACTCCAAATCGAAGAAGCCACCAGAATCAAAGAAGCTATATCCAACTATTTGAAAGACAAACTTGAGAAGTCAGCTACATAAATTGAAAAGCATTCAGAAGAAATTATCAAGTTCAAAAGTCTGCTAGAAGATAAGGAAAAAGAATTGATCTGCAAGCTACAAGACAAAGACAGTGAGATAAGTACTTATAAGGCTAAAGAAATATTGGAAGAGAAGTTAAGAAGAAAACAAGAACTTGAAACCAAATCCTTGAAGGTAGAGTTACGGAAGGTATGTCTAACAAACTTTGAATTTGAAAAGGACCTCCCAAAACTCAGAAAGGAGAATCATAAACTAAAAGGTCAACTGCAAAAATTCCATGAATTCAAAAGGACAGATGGAAGACGATATCTTTCCTCTGAACAAACAGGTAGAAGAAGTCAAGAAGACAGAAGAAGATCGAACGACACAACTCCAAGAAAAGATAGAAATTTGACAAAAACAAGAATTGAGGATCCTCTCTCTGAAGGAAGATCTAGACAAAACAACTATTCAGTTAAAGACAAATTTGAAGATCAAGAAGCAAATTGAAGAAAGTAAAAGCTCTATTGTAAAAGAAGAAAAGGCTAACAATAATACATGTAGTCTCAAAAGTTCCCATGATCAGCAAGAATCAAGAGAAGTTACTACTCAAAGATATCCTACAAGGTTCCATGGTCACTACTACAAGTGTAACAACTATGGTCACAAAGCCATTCATTGCAGAGCTCATGACAGAATCACTCAAGAAAGAAATCAAAGTACATTTCCATTCAGCGTTACAATTCCTATCATTATGGGCATTTCGCAAAACATTGTTGGATGCAGGGACCAGTTAAAGTTTGCAGAAGATTGCAAGATCAATCGAATGATGTGAACAACCATCAGCCTACTAAAGTATGGAGAATAAAGTTAGTAGATCAAGACAAAAATGATGGAAATCTTGGGAAAACCCAATGCCATTTTGAAGACCATCGACCAGTAATATGAAGTGTACAAAGAATGTGTAAAAAATATATACTTGATTATCAAATTTGAGTATTGTATAGGAGTTGTTTCGAATAGTATTCGTGTGACAGAATACAAGTCCCTCAAAGTAGCATCAGTGATAAAAGAAGCAGTATTGGCAAAAGAAGTTCTTGCTTCCATTAATGCAAACAGGAAGAAAATTTGGAGAGGATGAGAAGTTGATGACAGGGGGTGCGGTATGATCAAAGGATGTTCCCTTTGCCATTGATGCCAAAGGGGGAGAGAAGTTGTGAATAAGGGGAACGTGTTCTGAAGAAGAGTTATGGTGTTGTCATCAATGACAAAGGGGCAGATTGTTGATTAAGTTGTCATTCATGCAAACATTGCATGGTCATTGATGCCAGCAAGCGTGTCTCGGTGCCCCTTGAGGAGCCCCTGAGGGTTAAGTCGTTCTCAATGTCAAAGGAGACCTTTTGACCTTATCCAAGCCCAAGTTTGAAGCCCTTGGATCCCTTGGGACAATGGCAAAAGCCCTGAACACCCTGAAAGTGTTTAAGTACCCCTAAGTTGGTTCTATGGTTGCCCCAGTTGTTTCCTTGGTTCCCCAGTACCACAACCATTCCCTACTATCCTAGAATGTGTTCTTGGTGGGTTGAAAAGTTGCAAGAGTCCAAATGACCCTTTCAGTGGTCATTTGCGTTTGACAAAGGTCATGGTACCCTAGGAGAAGCCTAGGCATCCCCACACCTTGATGGTTATGTGTCTTTATTTGTGGTGACTCTAATGACCTAACAAAGTCCCAAAAACCCTACAAATTAACCTATGTCTTGCACTTAAAACTCTAGTAATACCCCAACCTTATACAAGGATGCCCTAATATATAAAACCCTAATAAAACTTGTAACAAGTAATAATTATTAAAGGACAATTAGAATAATATTAAATTAAAGTGCTAAAACATTTTGAAATAATTTAATAAATTACTTAAACCCTTATGACAAGTGGTCGAACATTTCATGGGCACTCACATAATATAATAATAAATAATATTAAAACAAACAAATTAAAAATACTAATTAGGAAATAGCTTTGAACACTTAAAAACCCTACCCTAACATCCACATTTGAAGATTAACCCCCATTAAAATATTTAATGTTAAAACAATTCTTAAAAATTAATAAAAGTGTTCTCGCATTAAAATAATTAATATTTAATGTAATATTAAAATAATCAAACATTAAAGTATTTAATAAATAAAACAATTTTCAAATGGTATTATTTCTTAATAAGTAGGCCCCATTAATTTTAATTAAAACTTTCTAGGTCGGCCCTAACACATCCTCTACTCTTCAACGTCAAAACAAGTATAAATAAACCTACACCTATCCATAAAAAAACAAGAAAGTGGATTGTTTTAACTGAGATGTTCGTTGGTCTAACAGCAGCAGAGGTAGCAGACCCGAAATTTACAGAGACAGTTTTTTGGAGCAAACAACCACAGATCCGAATTTACAGAGCTGAGTTTGGTTTTTTTTTTTTTTGGTTATGGACTGGGATTTTGAAGGGTTTATCTAGCAGCAAGTTTCCGCAAAGTTCAATATTTTTTTATTAAAACATCTCCAGTTCCAAGTTTTTCCAGCGAATGTTGTGACTGAAATTGATCTTCGTTGGTCTAACAAGAGTTTACTTAGCAGCAGCAGAGGAAGTGTTACTTCCAAAATTCCACAAAAAAGTATTTTCCTTGTGAATCAGAACTAGAGTTTTTCGCTGGTCTTTAGACTGAGTTTCATTGGTTTGAGCAGCGGTACAGTAGAAGAGCCTTCAAACAACTCTTCATAGTTGGCAGGTCCTTCAACATTTGTCAAGTTCAGTTGAGCAGGATTGGAACAGGTTCTCTTATGTGCAGATGCTTTGACTCAAATTGGTCGAGTTCTGTGAGCAGCTGGTTTGAATCAGGTGGACTAAGTTTGGTGTGCAGACTCACAGAATGACTGAGTCGGATGATTGATTTGTACAGCGTGATTGGCAGGTTATTGGTTCAGGTATGGTGCAGTGATGAGCAGTGATCAATTGTTGAGCAAGTGATGAGTTGATGAGTAGTTATTAGTTGATGAGCAGTGTGGTACAGCAGACAGTGATCAGTTGACAAGAGCAGTGGTTAGTAGTGACAGTGGATGTGCAGTGTGGTACAGATTGTGCAGTGTGGTACAGATTGTGCAGTGTAGTACAAGTGTTGATTAGCAGGTCCGCAGAATCAGTGCGGTTGTGGTTCAGTAGTTTAGTGTCTATCTTCATATGAGGGTGGCAGGACGAGGCAAGGAAAGGGGGTTGTAGCCTCCTTCCAGTTGTAGTCGGAGAACTAGGGAGTTGTAGCTTCCTTCAGGTTGTAGCCTGTAAATCAGGGGGTTGTAGCCTCCTTCCATTTGCAGCTAGAAAATTGAAGTCTTTGTAATAAGGGGGTTGTTGCCTCCTTCCAGTTATTTCTGGAAAATTATTTTTAAAAAGCTTCTGTGATTTCCCCCCAGGACTTGGGTTTCCACGTAAAAATCTTGTGTACTGTGTTGCTATGATTTCTATGCGATGATGATGATATTATGAAGATAACAATGTTGATGATGATATAATGATAATGTGATAATGCATAATATTGAATAAGTTGTTGATTATTAAAGATGAAAAAGTAATAAAAATTGCACACACAGATTCACTCCCCCTCTCTGTGTGCCTGGTGTGTCCAACAGTTGCTCCACATAAACCTCCTCCTATATGATTCCATTGAGAAATGCAGTCTTCACATCTATCTGATGGATCTTCCAACCCATTTCCGTAGCAACGGAAATCAATGATCTGATAGAAGTATAACGAGCAACCGGTGCAAAGGTATCATCATAATCAACTCCCTCTACCTGTGAAAACTCTCACGCCACAAACCGAGCTTTGTACTTCTCCACACTGTCATCTACAGCATGCTTTACCTTGGAAAGTCATCAAGAAGTCACCACTCACTTCCCCTCAGGTCTCGGAACAATCTTCCAAACATCGTTCTTCATGATCATGGCATCTCTCAAACACAATGTTGAGAGGCCTCCTCAAAAGTACATGGCTCTGTATCACGAAGAATAGCAACCAAGACCATACCCAACCTATCTGGCATAACTATAGTCCTCACTGGTTCTTTGGGCGCTCCAAAATCCGTTACTTCCTTCAAGGTCTCACGAAGCCATTTAGGATTCCTCTTCCCTGAAGGTTGCTCCCATGTTGGTCTGCCATCATCTGAAGAAATCCCAGAAGTAGAAGGCCCAGAAACCTGTGGACCAGGAGCTGGTGAACCAACCACTGGTTAAATCTGTGATCCGGAAGCTATGTATGGTGAACCTGTGATCTGAGAACGAAAACAAGTCCACGAAGTACCTGCTGGCTGAACCACTGAACCTATCGAGCCTGCGCCTGTAACATGTGGTCCAGTAACCCCGGAAACCTATGAACCTTTAATTTGTACTGAGGGTACTTGTGAAGCTTCCTGGAGTGGGGGAGTGTAATGTCCCCCTCTAATTAAGCACCCAAAACACCTGCTAACCTACTTAATTCCCATAGGTTTGAGCAGGTACTGCATGAGAGGGAATTGACTGAGGGCATTTGATACTTAGAGCAGATCAGGACATTCATTCAGTGTTAAAGTCATCAATCGGATAAAAGAATCCTTATTTCTTTAGGGTTAAAAGTCAACATCAAATTAGAATTGCATGCATGCAAAAGTGAAGCATAAACCCTAAAAGTGACATGCAGACCCTAAAAGCGCATGAGACTCTATTTAAGAGGGTTATTGGACTAAAGAGGATATCTATTATTATTGTTGATTGATTTGGAGCTTTTGAGCAGCAGCACAGCGTGCAGCCGCGGCAGTTGGGGTTGAGGACGACGTCTTCAGCTAGCAAGGGTTCGGCACTAAGATATCTTCCCTAGTCTCTTTCAGGGTAGGCCATTCAAGTCCACCATCAGTTCTTCATTATTCATTCATATGCAGCCATTCGGCATCCATCAAAAGATAGTTTGCAGGGACACGTGGGCAGCTGGGGATTTAGCTGGAAAACCCCAAAACATTCGTTCGGTCTCCAGATCTCAGTTTTCCTTCTGAATATTGGCATAATCTTCATCAGCAGGCTCATCCTACGGTATCAGGTGATCATTAGCTTTTAGTTTGCTCATCCAGAGCAGTTCTCATCAGTTTTCTGTAGCTGGGGGCGTGAGCACCTAAACAGGTGAACCAATTCACTAGCCTGCCTAGAGGGGTCAAAACCTCTGCATGCTCCGGTCATTCTCTCCAGCACGGGAAGACCTTCCCGGCAAAATCTCATCGTCATCAGACAACTCCTTCACCAAAAACGTCACATTTAGCTAAGGAGGGGGTACTACTGCTGGGCAGTAACACCAGAGGAAGGGAGCACCAGTTCTTCATTAGTCGAGCTCTTTATGCATGTGTATTATCTCTAGAGTATTATCAACCGAGTCATCAGTGGTAAGTGTTAAGTTCCTTTCTGCAAACCCTAGCCCTAATTCAGCTATATTTTAGGGTGTTCTTGTATGGCAATTTTGCATGCACGATTATTTTGTATTTTTGCACAAGATTGAGCGTATGAGTCAGCATTATACACAGCACCAGTAGAATATCAGTATTTAGGATATTACTGATAGAAGTATAACGAGCAATCGATGCAAAGATATCATCATAATCAACTCCCTCTACCTATGAAAACCCTCACGCCACAAACCGAGCTTTGTATTTCTCCACACTACCATCTGCAGCATGCTTTACCTTGTAAAGCCATCGAGAAGTCACCATTGACTTCCCCTCAGGTCTCGGAACAATCTCGCAAACATCGTTCTTCATGATGGAATGGTACTCTTCCATCATGACATCTCTCAAACACAATGTTGAGAGGCCTCCTCAAAAGTAGATGGATCTGAATCACGGAGACTAGCAACCAAGGCCATACCCAACCTATCTGGCATAACTATAGTCCTCACTGGTTCCTTGGGCGCTCCAAAATCCTTTGCTTCCTTCAAGGTCTCACGAAGCCATTTAGGATTCCTCTTCCCTAAAGGTTGCTCCCAAACTGGTCTATCATCATCTGAAGAAATCCCAAAAGTTGAAGGCCCAGAAACCTGTGTACCAAGAGCTGGTGAACCAACCATTAGTGAAATCTGTGATCCGGTAGCTATGTATGGTGAACCTGTGATCTGAGAAACAAAACATGTCCCCGAAGTACCTGTTGACTGAACCACTGACGCTGTCGATCCTGCACCTGTAACATGTGGTCCAGTAACCCTGAAAACCTATGAACCTGTACTTTGTACTGAGCGTACTTGTGAAGCTTTCTGAAGTGGGGAGCCTGTTGCTCCTACTGCACTGACTCTCTGGATTTCTTGAAGGCCCTCTCCTCTTCAAATCTCACTTCCCACCTCACAACAACCTTCCTCTAGGAAGGAAGATAAATGCAGAAGGCCTTAAGTCTCATCATACCCCACAAAGATGCCTCTCTCTGCAATGGGCTCAAGCTTTGTCCTCTTCTCAGAAGGGACATGCGAAAAAGTCAGGCAACCAAATATGCGAAAATGACTAACTTCAGGCTTCTTGGCTGTGAACATCTTCTCAAGAGTCTTGCTCCCCAAGGCAAGATGGGAACTCCTGTTCCGAAGGTATACAGTTGTACGACATCCCTTGGCCCAAAGAAAGAAAGGAAGTGACCAGTCATGTAACATGGCTCTCGCTGCTCCAACAATAGATCGGTTCTTCCTTTCTGCCACTCCATTCTGTTCAGGAGTGTATGGTACTGTCAACTGTCTCTGTATCCCCTCATGTCTGCAATACACATCGAGCTCCTTGGAGGTATACTCACCATGGTTATCTGATCTGAGTGCCTGAATCCTCCTCCCAGTCTGGTTCTCTATAAGAGCCTTGAACTCTTGGAACCTCTGCAAGACCTCCTCAGATTTCTTGCTCCCCAGGAAGTAGATCCAGATCTTCCTGGAATGATCATCGATGAATGTCACATAATACCCGAAACCTCTCAGAGAAACAGATGACATAGGACCAATGTTATCGGAACCGGCAAAACCGGCCGGTCTGACCGATTTACAGGATTGGCCGCTCTGGTCAGTAAAAAAATTTCCTCAAACCAGGTACGAAACC
The DNA here is from genome assembly GCA_001517045.1 of Pseudotsuga menziesii. Lineage (NCBI taxonomy): Eukaryota > Viridiplantae > Streptophyta > Pinopsida > Pinales > Pinaceae > Pseudotsuga > Pseudotsuga menziesii. Next base: position 432,559 of record LPNX010387974.1, read on the forward strand.
AGCCAGTCCAGGACTGGGGACTCACGGAACTCAATTTAAAAAAAAACACAAAATAAAACCTAACCTATGCTTCTAACCTAACCCTAAGCCTATCCTAACACTATTTAAAGACCCCCCCACCCAGTACAATCTTAGGCTTAGGCGTAACCAGTTGTTGAACAAGACACCAGCATCAGGCAACATAACCTTGGATGACTTTGATCCATCATCAAAGTGGGTTGTGGAGACTCAAGCACCAGTATTTGATAATGAAGACCTTTCTTGGTTGGATTTGGACCCACCTCCAGAGGTTCCACCTTCAGGGCCAGGGGAATCAAGTGGGGCTCAAAATCCCACTCCAGAAGAGGATGAAGAGGAAGAGGATGAGGATGACGATCAGGAGGACGATAATGAGGATTAGTAGACTACTATACACTAGACTCTAGTAGTAGTAGCTAGTAAGGTAGTGCCATATGATCACTTTATTGTTATTCATTAGTACTATGTTTTATTTTTGGACTGTAGGGGCCATTTAGAGCCTCTTTGTTGATGTACTTTGCTTCAAAACCTCAAAGATGTATTGCACTAGGTGTTATTTTGGATATTTGCACCCATAATTGCTATATATATGAGAAACCTTGCATATTTGTGTATTAATGGTTTGGATTCATATGTATGCACATGAATATATATGTTTTTTTACAAAATATGAATATTTTATGTACTTTTTAGTCAGTCAGTTTTTTACTCAGTTTTTTGTCGGTTTTTGGTCCGGTTCACATTTTGGGCTTCATCGGTTGGATGACCGGTCTGGTTCTAATAACATTGCATAGGACCACACAAATCAGAATGTATCAAATCACGCACTCCTGCTGACCTGTTATCATTGCTCGTAAAAGCAGTCTTGGTGCACTTTCCCAAAGCACACCCTCAGCATACATCACTGTGCTCAGTGCTGAACTCGGGTAATTCTATAACCATGTACCTCAACGTCCTCAGGGTTGGATGATGCAGATGAGCCATCCTCGTTTGCCATAGCTCACAAAGCTCATTGTTGTTTCTATGTGTCAAAGCATGTTGGGGCTGAAATAAGAGTTTGTACAGCTTCCCACATCTGACTCCAATGGTGTAAGAGGCAGATGGTCCTACAGTCTTGGGGAATACACGCACATGTCCATCCAGGGAAGACACCCCAAGCCCCCTGTCCTCAATCATGGAAAATGATATTAAATTCTTTCTCAGCCCAGGTACAAACAACACATCCTTCAAGTCATGGGACTCATGGACACTCTCTGAAATGTAATGGTCCCATGCCCAACAGCTCAAACAATTGTGTCATCCTGCAACACTACCTCCACATCTATATACCTTCCAGTGAAAGCTCAGAGAACATCTCTCGAGCACCTGTCATGTGGCTCAAAGCTCCGCTGTCAATATACCAAGTGTTGGTAGTGGATGCACTAAAAGAATGGCCAGTCAACAAAGAATCCTCTCTCTCAATCTCAATGTCTGTACCGATGATGATGGATGCTCTCTCTCACTCAACATGCCCAGCACAAAGAGAAAACTCTCTCTCAAATCTAGTTGTATACTCTGTTGTCCGCCGATTGCACACCAGCAGCAGAAATCTAATGAAAGTTGTCTCCTCACTTGAAAAAGTGCGAGAGGTGTGACCTTGGGGGTAAGCACAAAGCTAGGTACTATCACCTACTCCTAGCTCCTCCGTTTAGGCTAACTCCTAACGAAGCCAAGGGAGGTAGTCCCTACAAAAGAGTTTACTAAGGCTCTTAAGGTTGTTAAAGTGTTTTTAGGTTACGGATGCAGATAGGTGTTGTTTAGGAGTTTAATGTAATTAGAAGTGTTTGTTTATCAAGAGAATGATGATTAATCAAAAGCAATCCGCGTTGCTAACAAGAGTTTACACAGATAAGCAAAGATTCCAGACTTCTAACTAAGCATTCAGATATAACAATTAAAATGAACCACAGACAATTGATCAAGATAGAAAATTATTCAAATATAACAAAGAACCAGTGCCTTGAGGAGTCAATAAGATGCGTGAATAAAATAAAAGTCTAGGAATTAAGCTAGTGAGTATTTAGATTGTGTGAGTGCTCTTGGTAGGTTTTTAAGATTTTAGTGGTGATCTTGCTTAAAGTGTCTGGATATCCTAGCCGGAAATACCTTCAGTGGCTCCGTTCGAAGACATGATGAACCTGTCTGGGATCACAGCTAAGTGTTCAATAACTTAACTAACTGTGCCCAGATTGGGTTGCCTGACGCCCACACTTAGAATTTGCCCACTTGCCTCAGTATTTAATCGAAACAACGCTGGTGCGTTGGTTATAGGGTAAAAGTTTTAATTAAGTTACTCTTGTGTGAACTTAACAAGTCCGTTCACCCTTCTGAGTACAAGCCCAACCCAAAAGTCGGCAGAGCATACTAGGTGAAGGATGATCAACGAAGTTAATTAAATAAAAAGGGTGTGTGTGTTGAAGGTTTTATTAAGTTAATTAATTAGACTCTCCGGCAGAGAGCGCTCTTGACCTTGTCTTATGATAAAGGTTCAAGAGTCTTATCTAATCTAGATGAGAGTAATGCAAGGATGATGCAATGCTAAAGATGCTCTCTGATAGAGAGTGCTCTTGCCTTGCGTTTCTGCAAGTTCAAGACTCTTACTTAAGAATTAATTGATTAGAAAACAACATAAACATGAAGCAAAGATGGTTTATTAAACTCTCCGACAGAGAGCACTCTTGATCCACCTTACGGTGAGATTCAAGAGATTTTGGTTTTTTTTATGATTGACAATTATATAGTAAGATACCAAAATGCAATGATCAATCTAGCAATTAGTGATTATACTCATAACAACTAGCAATTAGTGGAAATGAAAACTAAGTCTAATCAAAGAACTCAGCTAAGTACTTAAAGTTGAAACTACACTAATAAAACAAGAAAAGTAACACAAGACACACTTCCCCCAAATAGGGGAAGTAGATAAGAAAGGAGACTTGCTCCCAGTAGCCCTTTTTTATTAGTTTTTTACAATGATCATGGTGACTTGTTCTTTGCTTCTTGGAAGAACAAGGAAAGAAGAGGGAGAGAGTATTTTTGTTCTTTTGCACTTCTTGTTTGTTTGTGGCCTTTGGGCTCTCATTCACCTGCCTGAAACTAAGAGCTCTAGACACACACTTGTTATGATATTAGTTTATAAAAATAATTTGAAATTAGATCTACAAACTAGATAGAAAAAACTACTCAAACTTTACCCAAAAGAAGGAAGAAAAGATGAGTGAAAAAGGTAAAGCAAGAGAGGTGGAAAAGAGATGAAGAGCAGACAAAAGGAAAGTCAAAGAAGGCTAGAAACTAAGGGAAAAAGAGAACTGCAAATCGAAGAAAGAAGGCTGCAAATAATGATGTAGAAGGCTGAAAGTACAGCCCAAAATATGGCCACAAAAGAGGATGAAAAGGGTCTGCAAAAGGTGAAGAAAGAGGATGAAAGAGGGCTGTCCAAAATGTAAAAAAGTGGGGAAAAGTGGACAGCGAAGGATAGGAAAGAATGGCTGCAATTAAAAGGCCAAAAAGGCTACAAAATACAAACAGGGCAGCCAACCGGGGCAAAGGCTTGGTGAATGAATGTTCACTTTAGCCCAAACCGTGCCCTAACTCAAGAAAATAAAGATTTTATGAATTTTGAAAGATGAATAATGATGAAAGAAAACACTCAAACCTATGGTACTTTGATGGCGTTTGGATTCGTTTGAAGCTTGAGAATCCGGAAGTTTCCTTGGCTTCGAGAGGAGAGGATCCACCTGAGCTCAAACTCCTACTCGCGTCAATGAGATAACCTACACAATTTCAACTCAACACTTGCAAGAAATGGATTAGATCATGTATGTTTGGTTAATAAAAATATAAAAGACCATATCATATAATTGAATAATCAATACTACTTTTAATTCATATAAACAAAACCATAAAAGATTAAGTTGGAACATCAAATAATCAATCTTACGTGCTTATAGAAGCCTTCTAAAGCATGAGCTATTATCCAATCCTTAAGCAAGAAAAGAAAGAAATTGAAACATTTCACCTCATTCACCAAGTATTCATCCACATTAGCAAACCATGTATGCCTCCAAAGCCTTAAAATTTTATTCCACGGTTGCAAAAGCAACAAGCATTACAAAGTTTGGACAGAGTTTCTCTACACAAAAATCCATCTGAATAGAGCTAAAGGAGCCTCTATTTATACAATGAGAGAGTGTTAAAACCCTAAAACCAAAAATCCAAACCTAACCGGCTTAGCCACCTAACAGAGAACCCAAACCTAAAACGAAGAGCTGGGAGTGAGGGGAGGCCTCCACCTAGGCAAGGCGCCCCCACTCCAACCCTGATCACTGCAAACAACCCTGAATTGAGGCCACACGTGTGGAAGGCGCCTTCAGGAGAAAGAGGGGCGTGAGCTTTAGGAGAGACGCCTGGGATGTTGATAAACCACTTTTTAGGTTTGGCTGGAGCCTCTGCTAGGTCTAGGAAAGCCACTGATGGTGCAAGCTTCAGTCTTTACCTCGATCAAATCATCGGACCAATGAGTGCTCTCCATCTCATTCTTTAGCTGCAGATGACCAGTCTGCTAACTGAATATAAATTAATTGCTCACTTAATGCTGACTGAAGTTGAGTTATGACAACTCCAAACATCATAAATGCCCAATGAGATGTCATTTAGCCTTTTATTTCGCTGAATTTGAATTGATTTGATGAGTTTTAATTTTCTCCAAAATAATCATTTTTTAATAAAAATTCATTTTTTTCCTCAAAACTGACTGTTTTGAGAAAAAGTGCATTATGTGTTCGATTGATGATCTGAAAGCTGGATCTGACTAGCTGGCCGATCAAGAATGATTTTTGGCTTAAGGTTAGAGCCTTAAATCACTGAATTCGGGGTCTGGATGACGGACTTATTACAAATGGGTTTTTTCCATTTAATTTATGGAAAAATTAACCCAAAAACCTAGGAAAAATTATTTAAAATTTTAAAATTTTAAAAATAATTTTTTCCCCGTTCGAAAAAAGATTTTTTCGAAAAAAATTTATATGTCCAGATGACTTAGGACATGACCATGCTCTACCTAAATAATGCCTAGTATGTTTATAATACTCGGTTGGGCTCTAATAACCCCCCAAGGCCCAGAATTCAACATCGGGCATTCCAGCTTTGGAGGAAGCGAGAGAAAGCCTCGTCAATTATACTCGGCTATAGGCAAAGCATAATTGTCAGGGGCAAAAAACTCCCTGGAATACCTTATTTGAGATTCTACGTCTCAGGAGACCGAACCACTCAAAAAATACCCTACTAGCACATTTTATTACAAACCCCGCGGAGCCATGGTCAAAATTATTCAAATGAAAAACTGACTAGCCAATATTGGCTAGACATTAAGACGGATCAACTGATACACTGGAATCAGACATTGAACATGTCTGTAAACCGGCGGCTCCTCAACAAATCCAACTATGGTACAAATAAGTGGATAACATCTGGCTCCAACTGCGGGACGTGTGCTCGATCTAGTCTTTTATGCAAGGAGAGCATACGAGAACCCCAGAATATCTGGTTTCCATCCTGTAAAAACATCTCAACTTGGCAAGAAAACCTTAGTAGCACAAGTTTCATAAAAAAGAGCCAATGATCCAAAAAGTTGCTTTATTCAAAGAAAAAACTTCACTGGAAAATTCATTTATTTCTAAGTACATAAAGAAAATGCTAAAGTAAACGCTCACTTTAAGGAGCCTATTTTCCTACTCTAAGCATGATACACAAAAGGTTAGGTGTAATCATAAATCCAGTGTAGCCACCTAAGCATTTTATTAATATAAAAAAGTTTTTCCTTGTCTTTGGTTACGAGCCAAAGTAAGGACACAATTTCTAGAAAATGCAAACCTGCGTGATGATCCAGAATGGGTGGGCTGGATGGGAAATCATATGCATGAATAATGTCGTCAAACTTCTTCCCAAACTGGTAGGTGCTTGTGCAGGCTGCTTCTACCCATGACTGGATAGCGTTGATATACAAATCGAGATGATGCGGCAGGTCGACTACTCCATCATGCTGATCATCAAGGCTTATCAAATAATAACCCATTGTATAAGCCCCAAGCTGTTTCAAAACATAAGGAACATCTATATGTGAAGACAATGGCTGAGAAAAAACTTCAACTAGTTGTATCCCATATGATTCTTCACTGCACTGCTTTTTCAAATCCTTATTACCGATACTCAGGTACAATTCTGACTGATCATATGAAAACTCTGACTGCTCTTCTTTAAAACTTTCATAAGTCTCAAAATAACAACTCCCCTTGCTGGACACATCATAGATGAGATTCTCAAAAATATTTTCAAAAATATCATAAGTTGGATTTTCAATAAAAGTCCAATAATCATCATCGCCGTTTATGTCGGATATGAGAGATGCCTCATCACTGGTATCAAGTCCCTGGCTACACTCCTCATTCTGCTCAAAACAATCTTCTTCAAAAAGATGGGTTTCAAAGATATCACATGGGACCCAACTTTCCAAATATTTGTCATTCGATGGAGAGCATGGAGGACTCTCATCACATGAAACCTTTAAAATTGGATTTTCAATTAAAGTCTCGTAGTTGTCATCCATCTCAGAAGAAAGGGATTCTTCGTCACTTATACCACATCCCTAGCTAGATCCCTCCTCATGATCATAGTCATCTTCTTCAGAAAAAAGGTCACAAGGTAGTAAACCTTCCAAACTATCATCGTTATGCTCATTTGTAGGATTAGTACCAAGGTTTTTAGTGAGGTTATCCAATTGTTGACTATAATCTTCGACTTGACACCAGGTTTCTGTGGTGACAGGATGGAGCTGTCCAACTGCGTTAATGTACTCAGGCTCTCTTGAATATTGTTTTGCCTCTCTCCAACTTTCTTTGGAACTATCATGCATGTCATCTACATAGTTTATGTACTCAGGCTCGCTTGATGATGCTTTAGGACCACAACCCTCTGGAAAACCATGCTCCTGAACATAGCATGCATAATAGCAGGAAGATTCTTCATGAAGGTCTTCACATGCCCTACAAAATCGCGTGTAAGTTTCAACCATGTTAGCAGCCTCTAGCTGATGAGGAGGCCTCTGTTCATGGCCGGGATTTCTTCTTTGCCATGTTGGTTTTGCAGGGAAGGTTCTAGGAGGTGGTGGAGGTTGAGTTCTTTCCATTGTAATCACCCTATTCTGAATCTCCTTCAACTGTGCTAAGTGTTTCTGTTCTGCTTCCTCCATATTTTTCTTCATCTCCCTTTTCATTTCAATCATTTGTTTTTCGTAGGCATCCTTCATAGCTGCTAAAGGATCCTTGTCTTTAGGTTCACTAATTTTCAAAGGAGTTGAAGACCTTGAATAACCCTGGAGGTTACATTCACCAGATGACTGCATATTCTTATCAATTTTAATGGCCAAATTCTGAGCTTGAAGCAGTGTGGTTGGCTCCTTGTCTCTAATCTGGTACTGGATCTTGCCACTTAATGCTTCTATGTAATAATCCAAAGTGGAAGCTGCTAGAGGAGAATAAGTGGCAGGGATGGAATTTGTTAATTCAGTTAACCTGTTGTTGAACTCATCCATTGTTTCAGTTTCAGATTTCTTCATGCTAGTCAAAGCTGCTACTAGATGTCTAGGTTCTTTTTTGCTACCAAACTTTCCAAGGAAAGCAGTCTTGAAGTCCGCTATGGTGGCGAAAGAATAGTCTGGCAAATTATCATACCAGTTTCCAACCTTGCCATCCAAAGACAAGGAAAACAAGGTCATGTATACATCTTCATGCCTATCAGTACCCCTGACATGGGCACCATAGTGTCTGGAGAAATTTATGAGATGTTGCTCAGCAGAGAGGGAGGCATCAGTGCCATTAAATGTCATAAGTTTGTCGATGGCCTTTTCAGGAATGTCATGGGGATGACTTGCTATCTGAGTAAAGTTGAGTTGAGTAAAGAACTCACCCATTGTGTCAAGAAAACAGTTATTGCTTTGCAAATTTTCTAAATTTTCTGGAAATAAAAGATGGATGTCTGAAACAGACTCAGATCCAAGTTCTGCAAGGATCCTACGAGAAGCTAGTTTGTTCAGTCTTCTTCTATAGACTTTTTCAACATCAAGGATGAAATCGAACAAACCTTCAGAGTTTCTTCTAGCGGAATACCTTGAGGTGTTAACTGACAATGGAGTCGCCAGGTGGACTTAAGTCTAATTTCGGAGAGTGATTGGACTAAAAATCTACCAAAAAAAAGGGAAAAAGGTAAAAAACTAAAAGAAACAAAGGTCATCCAAGAACAAAAAAGATTTGTCCCCGGCAGCGGCGCCAAAAGATGTTGTCCGCCAATTGCACACCAGCAACAGAAATCTTCCGAAAGTTGTCTCCTCACTTAGGAAAGTGGGAGAGGTGTGACCTTGGGTGCAAGAACAGAGCTAGGTACTGTCACCTACTCCTAGCTCCTCTGTTTAGGCAAACTCCTAACGAAGCCAAGGGGGGTAGTCCCTACAAAAGAGTTTACTAAGGCTCTTAAGGTTGTTAAAGTGTTCTTACGTTACAGATGCGGATGGGTGTTGTTTAGGAATTTAATGTAATTAGAAGTGTTTGTTTATCAAAAAAATGATGATTAATCAAAAGCAATCCACGTTGCTAACAAAAATTTACACAGATAAGCAAAGATTCCATACTTCTAACTAAGCATTCAGATATAACAATTAAAATGAACCACAGACAATTGATCAAGATAGAAAATTATTCAGATATAACAAAGGACCAGTTCCTTATGGAGTCAATAAGATGCGTGAATAAAATAGAAGTCTAGGAATTAAGCTAGTGAGTATTTAGATTGTGCGAGTGCTCTTGGTAGGTTTTTAAAATTTTAGTGGTGATTTTGCTTAAAGTGTCTGGATATCCTAGCCGAAAATACCTTCAGTGGCTCCGTTCGAAGACATGACGGACCTGTCTGGGATCACAGCTATGTGTTCAATAACTTAACTAACTGTGCCCAGATTGGGTTGCCCGGCGCCCATACTTGGAATTTGCCCACTTGCCTCGGTATTTAATCGAAACAACACTGGTACATTGGTTATAGGGCAAAAGTTTTAATTAAGTTACTCTTGTGCGAACTTAACAAGTCCGTTCACCGTTCTGAGTATGAGGCCAACCCAAAAGTCGGCAGAGCATACTAGGTGAAGGATGATCAACGAAGTTAATTAATTAAAAGGGGTGTGTGTGTTGAAGGTTTTATTAAGTTAATTAATTAGACTCTCCGACAGAGAGGGCTCTTGACCTTGTCTTATGACGAAAGTTCAAGAGTCTTATCTAATCTAGATGAGACTAATGCAAGGATGATGCAATGCTAAAGATGCTCTCTGATAGAGAGTGCTCTTGCCTTGCGTTTCTGCAAGTTCAAGAGTCTTACTTAAGAATTAATTGATTAGAAAACAACATAAACATGAAGCAAAGATGGTTTATTAAACTCTCCGACAAAGAGCACTCTTGATCCACCTTACGGTGAGATTCAAGAGATTTTGGTTTTTTTTATGATTGACAATTATATAGTAAGATACCAAAATGCAATGATCAATCTAGCAATTAGTGATTATACTCATAACAACTAGCAATTAGTGGAAATGAAAACTAAGTCTAATCAAAGAACTCAGCTAAGTACTTAAAGTTGAAACTACACTAATAAAACAAGAAAAGTAACACAAGACACACTTCCCCCAAATAGGGGAAGTAGATAAGAAAGGAGACTTGCTCCCAGTAGCCCTTTTTTATTAGTTTTTTACAATGATCATGGTGACTTGTTCTTTGCTTCTTGGAAGAACAAGGAAAGAAGGGGATGAAAGAAGAGGGAGAGAGTCTTTTTGTTCTTTTGCACTTGTTGCGTGTTTGTGGCCTTTGGGCTCTCCTTCACCTGCCTGAAACTAAGAGCTCTAAACACACACTTGTTATGATATTAGTTTATAAAAATAATTTGAAATTAGATCTACAAACTAGATAGAAAAAACTACTCAAACTTTACCCAAAAGAAGGAAGAAAAGATGAGTGAAAAAGGTAAGGCAAGAGAGGTGGAAGAGGGGTGAAGACAGGACAAAGGAAAGTCAAAGAAGGCTGGAAACTAAGGGAAAAAGAGGGCTGCAAATCGAAGAAAGAAGGCTGCAAATAATGATGAAGAAGGCTGAAAGTACAGCCCAAAAGATGGCCACAAAAGAGGATGAAAAGGGGCTGCAAAAGGTGAAGAAAGAGGACGAAAGAGGGCTGTCCAAAATGTAAAAAAGTGGGGAAAAGTGGACAGCGAAGGATAGGAAAGAATGGCTGCAATAAAAAGGCCAAAAAGGCTGCAAAATACAAACAGGGCAGCCAACCGGGGCAAAGGCTTGGTGAATGAATGTTCACTTTAGCCCAAATCGTGCCCTAACCCAAGAAAATAACGATTTTATAAATTTTGAAAGATGAATAATGATGAAAGAAAACACTCAAACCTGTGGTACTTTGATGGCGTTTGGATTCGTTTGAAGCTTGAGAAAGTTTCCTTGGCTTTGAGAGGAGAGGATGCACCTGAGCTCAAACTCCTACTCGCTTCAATGAGATAACCTACACAATTTCAACTCAACACTTGCAAGAAATGGATTAGATCATGTATGTTTGGTTAATAAAAATATAAAAGAGCATATCATATAACTGAATTATCAATACTACTTGTAATTCATATAAACAAAACCATAAAAGATTAAGTTGGAACATCAAATAATCAATCTTGCGTGCTTATAGAAGCCTTCTAAAGCATGAGCTATTATCCAATCCTTAAGCAAGAAAAGAAAGAAATTGAAACATTTCACCTCATTCGCCAAGTATTCTTCCACATTAGCAAACCATGTATGCCTCCAACGCCTTAAAATTTTATTCCACGGTTGCAAAGGCAACAAGCAATACAGAGTTTGGACAGAGTTTCTCTACACAAAAATCCATCCGAATAGAGCTAAAGGAGCCTCTATTTATACAATGAGAGAGTGTTAAAACCCTAAAACCAAAAATCCAAACCTAACCGGCTTAGCCAACTAACAGATAACCCAAACCTAAAACGAAGAGCTGGGAGTGAGGAGAGGCCTCCACCTAGGCAAGGCGCCCCCACTCCAACCCTGGTCACTGCAAACAACCCTGAATTGAGGCCACACGTGTGGAAGGCGCCTTCAGGAGAGAGAGGGGCGTGAGCTTTAGGAGAGACGCTTGGGATGTCGGTAAACCACTTTTTAGGTTTGGCTGGAGCCTCTGCTAGATCTGGGAAAGCCACTGATGGTGCAAGCTTCAGTCTTTACCTCGATCAAATCATCGGACCAATGAGTGCTCTCCATCTCATTCTTTAGCTGCAGATGACGAGTCTGCTAACTAAATATAAATTAATTGCTCACTTAATGTTGACTGAAGCTGAGTTATGACAACTCCAAACATCATAAATGCCCAATGAAATGTCATTTAACCTTTTATTTCGCTTAATTTGGATTAATTTGGAGAGTTTTAATTTTCTCCAAAATAATCATTTTTTAATAAAAATTCATTTTTTTCCTCAAAACTGACTTTTTTGAAAAAAAGTGCATTATGTGTCCAATTAATGATCTGAAAGCTGGATCTGACTGGCTGGCCGATCAAGAATGATTTTTGGCTTAAGGTTAGAGCCTTCAATCACCGAATTCGGGGTCCAGATGACCGACTTATTACAAATGGGTTTTTTCCATTTAATTTATGGAAAATTTAACCCAAAAAACTTAGGAAAAATAATTTAAAATTTTAAAATTTAAAAAATAATTTTTTCCCTGTTCGAAAAAGATTTTTTCGAAAAAAATTTATATTTCCATATGACTTAGGACATGACCATGCTCTACCTAAATAATGCCTAGTAGGTTTATAATACTCAGTTGGGCTCTAATAACACCCCTAAGCCCAGAATTCAACATCGGGCATTCCAGCTTTGGAGGAAGCGGGAGAAAACCTCGTCAATTATACTCGGCTATAGGCAAAGCATAATTGTCAGGGGCAAAAAACTCCTTGGAATACCTTATTTGAGATTCTACGTCTCAGAAGACCGAACCACTCAAAAAATACCCTACTAGCACATTTTATTACAAACCCCGCGGGGCCATGGTCAAAATTATTCAAATGAAAAACTGACTAGCCAATATTGGCTAGACATGAAGACGGATCAACTGATACACTAGAATCAGAAATTGAACATGTCTGTCAACCGGCGGCTCCTCAACAAATCCAACTATGGTACAAATAAGTGGATAACATACTCATCAACCTCCACTGAAGCTGTTGTCTATTGTTGCTTCTTCTTCTTCTTCTGTGGGCATTGTCCAGCATAGTTCCCAAACCTCTGACAAGCAAAGCACTTTACAATGCTCAAGTCCTTCTTTTGTCTGCCCTACTGCTTAGCCCCACCCTTCTTGGGGCCCTTCTTGAACTTCTTTTTCCCTTTGGCAGTTGAAGCCACATTCTCCTCATCCTCCCTACTAGTAGAAGAGCTCCCCTGCACAAGACCTCTCCAAGTCTCCCCCTGTACGAAGTCATCCCACAGTTTATCCTAAGAAGGTAAGTTCTCCCTGGCTACTATAGCCTCCACAAAAACAGCACAAGGCTTTGCAACCCCATTCACAGTTGTCCGCACTAGCTCAGAGCCAAAAACAACCTCCCCTACAACTGCAAGCTCATCTCTCACCTGAGATATCCTAGTAAAGTAGGAAGTCACTCCCTCAACTTTGGCCATCTTGATACTCTTCAATTTTTCCTTCAACACCATTTTTCTGTTCTCATTTGAGCTTTGAAACAGGCTGGTCAAAGCATCCCACATCTAATATGCACGGGTTTTGCTAGAGATATGTAGGATAACATGATCTTTAATTGCATCTAGAATAATCCTTCTAGATTTTATATATTTCTTGTTGAAGTCTACAAGTGCTTGTACATTAGTGGAAGCGGGAATAGTGACAAGATTTGCTTGTGTGCTATGAACCACTTCATTCCAAAGTTCATTTTCCTCCAATATAAGCACCAATCTAGTTTTCTATGGGAAAAAAATTCCCAACCCCATCTAGCCTATCCTCCAACCTAAGTTGTTAAGATTTCATATGCTAAGCTAGATATCATTAGTAATCAATTCAATTTCACAACAATAGCATATGCAAGATCAATGAAAGAAACACAATCACAAGATAGACACAGATTTATCCTAGGAAACCCTCTAAGGGAAGAAAACCCAGCAAAACTTCCTCTATATAGATTTATCAAAAATACAAAGATAAAACCCCAAATAGGTGCTCCTTCTCCTTGCAGATATGTCTCTCTCTCTCCTATGCACTATACAAAAGTGTGTGTGTGTGTACAAATGAGGAACACACCTCCTCTATTTATACTCTATCTTCCACTTGACTTTTTCCCTAACAAGTCGGCCCCAACAAACTTACTGGGCCGACTTCACCTAGGAAGACACAAAACAATATAATATTATATTCTGGAGGGTTCGATTGACCCAACTTACAACAAAGGTTTTACCTCATGACTCTATGATAACCAAATACAATAGTAACATCCAAACGGAAGAAAAAAACATCTCCGATAGGTTACAACAACAAAATACATTTAGAATATTCTTCGAAGTTACAATATTTCAACACTCCCCCTTAATGAGAAGGGTATTCTAACAACATCAACGGTAGGAGCAACGAGAGAGAGAGCATCTTTAACATCATCAAGGTGATACATCTATATGTCATCGGAAGTTTTTTCAACAATCATCAGCAACTAGAATAGTTACTGGAACATCTTCAACATCTTCACTACTGGAGCATCATCTTCTACAGCACTAAGTCTTCATCTTCTGCAGCACTCAATCACTCAATCATCTGCAACAACACTTCATCTTTCGATCAACAACATCATCATCTTGCAGCAATACTTGATCTTTCGATCAGCAACATCATCATCTGCAGCAATACTTGATCTTTCAATCAGCAACATAACCTGCAGCACAAATGATCCAATTATGGGATGATCAATCCCTATCACTTTGCGACATAAGTCCACAGACAATGCAATCCATACATGATCCAATTACGGGATGATCAATCTCTATCACTTTAGCACATAAGTCTAAGGATGATGCAATCCTCACGCCTCACGAAGACAAAAGTCTGCAGATCCAATTACGGAATGATCAATCCCTATCACTTTAGGACATACTTAAGTCCAAGGACGATGCAACCCTCACGCCTCACGAAGACAAAAGTCCGCAGATCCAATTACAGGATGATCAATCCCTATCACTTTAGGACATAAGTCCAAGGACGATGCAATCCTCACGCCTCACGAAGACAAATGTCCGAGGATCCAATTACGGGATGATCAATCCCTATCACTTTAGGACATAAGTCTAAGGACGATGCAATCCTACCACAACACAGAGACAAAGGTCTACATATCACTTTAGGACTAATGTCCAGGGATGATACAATCCCATTGTAACATCATCAACATGCACCCCCTTTCGAGGAGGGTCTACAACATCATCATCCTGCTCCCCCTTTCGAGGAGGGTCTACATCATCATTGTTCCTCCTTACAAGGAAAGTCTATAGCATCATCATCATTGTTCCTCCTTACGAGGAAAGTCTACAGCATCATCATCATGGTTCCTCCTTACAAGGAAAGTCTATAACATCATCATCACTGTTCATCCTTAGGAGGAAATTCTACAGCATCATCATCATTGTTCCTCCTTACGAGGAAAGTCTATAGCATCATCATTGTTCCTCCTTACGAGGAGGGTCCTTTCGAACCACACCAAGCTTGTCGCGGAAGTTTTCAAACTTTACTCAAGACAGAGGCTTGGTTAACACATCAACAACTTGCTCATCGATACTCACATACTAAAGCTTTATAGCTCCCTTCTGTACCATATCCCGTATGTAAAAATATTGTATTTCTATGTGCTTCGGCTTGTCATGGGACACTGGCTTCTCTGTCATCTTTATAAAACTCTGGTTGTCACATAGAATCACCGTGGTATCCAACTCTAGGTCAAATAGACCTAACATCAACTTCTGAAGCCTTATGGCTTCACAACTAGCAGAACAAGCTGCTATATACTCTACTTCAGCTGTGCTAAGAGCAACATTGGACTGCTTCCTGCTAAACCATGAGATCATCGCAGATCCCAGACAATAACATCCATCTAAGGTGCTCTTTCTGTCTGAGGCACTTCCAGCCCAATCTGCATCTGTATAACCATACAATCTGTAGTCATGATCTCCAACATAGTATAGACCAAAGTCTATCGTACCTTTTAGGTACCTTATCACATGCTTTGCAGCAATCAAGTGAAAACGTCTAGGTTTAAATAGATACTAACTCAAGGTGTTCACAACAAAGCATATATCTGGCCTGGTATTCGTCAGATGCATCAACGACCCAATGATCTGTCTGTACTAAGTCACATCCACTAACTATGATGATTCATCAGATAACAACTTCATGTTGATATCCATGGGTGCGGCCATGGCTTTACAATCCAACATATCGAATCTTTTTAAGATTTCCACTACATACTTTCCCTAGTTGAGAAAGATTCCTTCTGGGCTCTGCCATACTTCCAGACCTAGAAAATAGTGCATCAATCTAAGGTCTTTCATCTCAAATTCTTCGGTGAGCTTCTTCTTGCACTCTACAATTTGTTTCTTATTTCCTATCAGAAATAAGTCATCCACATACAGCAATAATATGACAGGTTCATCATCCGTAATCTTAAAGTAAAGGTTAGGGTTGGCTTTACTTTTGGTAAGGCCAAGGCTTGTCAAGAAGCTATCTATCCTTCCATACCAAGCTCTAGGAGCTTGCTTCAATCCATAAGAGCCTTCTTCAACTTACATACATGAGTCTGTCTATCTTCAACTTCAAATCCTTGTGGTTGTTCTATGTACACTTCTTCCTCAATAACACCATTCAAGAAGGTTGTCTTCACATCCATCTAGTGTAAACTTGTAATGTCCTCTTCTGCCTAAGCACCAAAACACCCGCTAACCTACTTATCCCATGGGTTCAAACAGGTATTACATAAAAAGAGAATTGCCTGAGGACCTATGATACCTAGAGCAGAACAGAGCATTCATTCAGTATTAAGTCATTAGTATGGTACATAAAGCCTTATTTATTCAGGCTTAAAGTCAACAAAAAATTAGAATTGCATGCATGCAAAAAGTAAAGCGCAAACCCTAAACGTGACATGCAAACCCTAAAAGTACATGATAAGCTATCTAAGATGGGTCATCGAGCCAAAAGGGTTATCCATGATTATTATTGTTGAGTTTGGTTTTTGGAGCAGCAGTTTGGGTTGGAGACGAAGGTCTTCAGCTAACAAGGGGTTTTGGCAGTGAAATCTATCTGCCCTAATCACTTCAAGGTAGACCATCCAGGTCTATCATCAGTATTCATCATATTCTTTCATCTTCAGTGATCCAGCACACAAAGAAGATTTATTTGTAGGTTCACGTTTTGCAGCTGGGGGAATAGCTGGAAATCCTCAGAAGAATTCGCGAGGACCCAGAATCTCAATTTTTCCTCCGCATGTCATCATTATCTTTCTCAGCAAACTCACCACACTGCATTGGGTGATTATCAGATCCTTGTTTGCATATCCAGAGCAGTTAGCAGCAAAAACATGAGAGAGGGGGATGTGAGCACCTGAGGGTCAGATCAATTCGCTAGGTGCCTTAGAGGAGGCAAAATCCCAGCATGTGCCCTCCAGTCTCTCCGGACGGTATAGAGCATCATCCCGACAAAGTCTCAGCAGCAACAGACTTCTCCTCCTTCAAAAACGCCACTATAATCAGAAGAGGGCACACTTGTAGCTAGGCATCAAATAGAGGAAAGGGGCACTATCTTTCCGGTAATCGCAGCATGCATCTTATCTCTGGAGGACTATCAGCTCAATTATCAGTGGTATGTGTATATCTTCTTACTGAAAGTCCCTAACCTATAATCTCTAAAGATTAGCTATATTTTAGGGCCATTTAGCACAACACTTTTGCATGCACATTTTATTCAGCTTTTTGCACATCATTGAGTGTAGGAACAAACAACATAGTAGCAAAGTACAATAGAATATCAGTTGGGATATTACAGTGGTATCAAAGCATGTTTCTTGCCAGTTGTGGGCTTGAACATGAAAAGTAAATGAATTCAGAAGAAGATACTTTTGTAACCTATAGAAAGAGGAAGAGTAGATACACCGAGAAGCAGGAATTTGAAGATATTCAATTAGAGGACACCAATTCAGACATGGACCCAACATGTATACACTCTAACAAAGGAAAGAGAAAAGGAGAAGGGGAAGACAAGTTGGAATTTCGTAACTTGGTTAGTGCATTGAATGATCTAGCTAAAGGGAAGAAAGAAGTATTACATGCCATAAACAAGTTGGCTCTCAAGCCAGAACTGGGTCATTTGTAGCATACCTCTTTCACCAGTGGACAAAGGATCTACCAGTAGTAGCGAGAAACATGCATACACCAATATGCAAAACACTCCACACATATACAACAAACCATCCAGACCTACTATGCCTCACTTCCTGGAGAATGCAGTGGCAGGACCAGTCATGCCAGCAGAACCTAACGAACCCTTTGGGGCTTATTTATAGGAATACAGGATTTGGGAGATGAGTTCCATTCAGCTATGTCATTTTCATACTTTTGCAATATGAAAAGCAGGAACCGGCCAAGGAATTTCAACAGAGGGTTTACCCAAAACCATGAATTGCAGAAAACTGTGGGTTGGTTGACCATCCCTAATTTTGAAGGGACTTGCAAGTGTTCAACGAGAATATCGGTCCAGAAGTTGGATACTTACGTCCACCTCAACCCTATTGCAGAGACAGATGCCATTAAATTAGCTACCTTACATCTAGACGGAGAGGCTCATGAGTGGTGATACCCTGGGTTAGTGACGCTAGGTCACAACACCATCAGTTCTTACAGTGACTTCACAAAGAGGCTCATGGAGCGGTTTGACAAGACGCTAGGTCACAACACCATCAGTTCTTACAGTGACTTCACAGAGAGGCTCATGGAGCGGTTTGACAAAAGGGACCCGGAGATACACTTTAGAGAGTTAGCACAACTCAAACAGATGGGCAGTTTCGAGGCCTTCATCTCAAAGTTTTGGAGAGTAGTTGTTATGGTAACAAATGTGTCCGAGAGCAAGCTGATTATGTTATATACAGAGGCTCTGGAAGAACCTTTACGTGGGTGGGTGAAAGCCTACAAGCCATCCACTCTACAGGATGCGATCAGCAAAACCCGAGATCTACAAGACTCGGTCCCTAATAACAGGTTTTCAACTAAAACAAATTTCCCAATAAAAGATAAGGACAAGAAACATTTTCAATAGGAATGGCCAAAGAAAAATTGGTTGTACGATGACACTGGGAAGGATCTAAGAAGGAAAAAATTGTGTTTCACTTGTCAGGAACCATGGATTCCAGGTCACAAGGGTGTAAGAAAAGCAAAGGCCGGTCTCCTCAGACAATGAAGGGGATGAATACAAACAAGAAACAACGGAGGAATTGATGGCAGTAGAGGAGGAGTCTCTTCAGGGAGAATCACTGGGGGGAGTCATTGCTACATTATCCAGCGTACCCAAGTTTCATACTCTCAGGGTCAGGGGAGTAGTACAGGGCCACAGGGTAGGTGTGTTGATTGATGGGGGGGCAACCCACAACTTCATTGATGCAGCATGGGTGGCTAAGCGGGGTATTCAAACAGAGAAATTTGAAGGATTCACTATAGCAGTGTTGAGGCCTAGAAATTCACAGGCAACAACAGCAAGGGATTCTCCCCAGTCAACGTTCCCAACTAGCCCGTGACTGTTTGGTGTAGGGAATCCGTCCGGTTTGCGGTCCAGCTATCGTAGGTCAAGTAACAAAAACAAAAGGGTTTTACCGGTTGCGGCCCGGTCCACCGTGTATATTTTGTATTTTGACTTTAAGTATGATATGCAAGTGCCTATCTAAGATGCAGATTAATGAAGAATGTGAGGAGCAATCACAATGTGATGCGCAGGTTCTTAGCTCTCGTCTTAGACTCTCTCGCATCTAAATCACACATAACTGAAAAACAATATTAACTAAGCTGTCCCTAGGGAGCAAGATTATCAATTCATGAGTAATGTAATATTGTTCATATGTTAAGATAAATCACAGATAGTTGTTTTTAGAATCAAAACACAAACATGAATAAAGATATGCACAACAAGATAGCTCGTCATCTGTTAAAACATTCATTACTCATAGTGGAAATTATCACAGAATAAACCAGAGAACATTCATATAAGAACATAGGTTCAGAAAGTTAGAACGATCTCACAGTTAATGAAACACAGCTGAAAACGAAATAGTTCCCCTTCAACATTGTTCATTCCATCACATTTGAACATTCCACACAGCACTTTCTCCAACAGGCAAAATTGTAATTTTATTATTGCAAAACAAAATAGTTCCTCTTACAACAAGTAGTTCACAAGTCTCTCAGGGAAAAAGCCCTTTCTCACTCTTTCCTCTCTATATTTATACAAGAAACCACTCAAAAAATTTCGGTTTCCCCACGACCATTTCGATCTCCAGTCTTGTCATTTAGCGAATGCTCATGATTCAATGTTACGTTTCAAATAAAGACTTTTATAAAAAAAAACGGCCATAGCTAGGTAACTGACGAAATGCCCAAGCCTAGGCCTTTTCTCTCTAAGGATTACGCTCTACCATTCCTCGGTCCCTCCTCAGATCCTTATAATTTTCTTCCTCGAGCAACGACTCTGCCGCCTTATGCTTTAACATGCTTTGTCCTCCAACTACATCTTCTTCGCCGCAATAATCTTCAAAGGGATCTGAGAAAAACTGCCATGTCTGTCTACGATCAAACGAGAATTCATCATTTATTCCGACTATCTTTAATAAACATAAACCAAAATATTAATAAAATGAGTACTAAAGAAGAGGAAACCGGAGCTAGGTTCTCATGTGCAAATTTCAACCCAAAACAAGGCACACAGATCTCTTACGAAACAAATACGATCTCATAACAATCGGCGGGATAACGATTAAGAAACGAGCATATAAAAACCCCCATCGGCGGATCGAAACACTTGACATCGGTTCATTAGCGTGCTACGTAGCCGCAACGGTGGGTAACCTACAATCTAGGGGTTCCGGCACACGAACCAAGATTGGCGCGATAAAACGTCGGGGGCCGGATCCTCTCTAGGCATCGGATAGTTAGTGAGCTACACAGCCGCAACGGCGGAAGTTAAAAGGTCAAGAAAACCCGCAGACTAGTCAACATCGGGGAAACAAAGAACAAGACATCGATGAAAAGACAAACAGTTCGACGGGCAGTTAGCCTATTTTGGGGCCGCAACGGCGAATCTCAATCAGCCTTCGACCTCCGATCCAAGTCAAAACACTTTCCGAGAAATCGCAAAGCAAGGTCTTTTTCAAAATATAACCCGGGTTCAGCGAAAGACTTTAATTATCGGCACCATGTCTAACTGACTTCCGAAAGAATGGCAACTGAAAAACCCACTTTAAACTTCAAAGATAAAACATCGTAAAACCGACTGAGCCTTATAGTCCACAACATGCACAGACCCAAACGAAATCCCGAATAGCAAGAAAAATTGGCCTCAAACAATCCAAACATGTAGCAGAGTAGGAACAAATGGCCTTCAACAAAAACAACAAGGAGGGTCCAAAATTTTCAGAAATTTGGGAAAAGTTGCGGCTGCAACAAGCAGGTAATAATAGCATGGAATGCAACCATTGGATTCCCAAACTAAATGTCACACTAGGGAATTACAATATGACCGACTCGTTTTATGTGGTGAATGTAGCTGATACAAATGTAGTATTAGGGGTTCAATGGCTTTACTCAATAGGAAAATATACTACGGATTACAAGGCAATGGAAATGGAATTCCACGAACAGGATGGAAAACGGGTAGTCTTGAAGGGCATGAACACTTATCCCCCCAAACAAATGTCATCACAAAGAATGGAGGTCGTACTCAGACAAGGAGACATAGAATGGTCAACCGAATGCTTTGTTACTTTTAGAAAACCTCGAGATAATGACACCCAACATCCAGCCGATATACAGGCATTATTATAGAAACATGAGAAGCTATTCAGAGATATTCCAGTAGGTCGACCGCCAGACAGAGGGTTCGAGCACATTATTAAGTTAGAGGAGGGGACACAGGCAGTCATAACCACTCCGTATAGACATCCCAAAAGGTACAAAGATGAGATCGAGAAAACGATCAAGGAGTTAGTGGAACTAGGTTACATCCAGCCAAGTTCTAGTCCATTTGCATCATCAATGGTTTTGGTAAAAAAGAAAGATGGCACATTACGGATGTGTATTGATTACAAAGCCCTCAACAAAAAAACCATAAAAAACAGGTATACCATCCCCAGGATTGATGAATTGATGGATGAGTTACAAGAGGCAAAATACTTTTCAAAAATTGATCTTCAATCAGGGTACCATCATATCCGAGTAAGGGATCAAGATATTTCAAAAACAGCCTTCTGATGCTACTATGGTTATTATGAGTTCTTAGTCATTCCTTTTGGACTCACCAACGCCTTGGCAACTTTCCAATTGTGCATGAACCACACCTTCAAGGCTCAATTGTGAAAATATTTACTTGTGTTCTTTGATGACATTTTGATTTACAGTAAGACCTGGGAGGAGCATTTGAGACACCTGGATGAGGTACTGGGAATTCTAAAAAAAACAGACTCTTTAAACCAAAATGTCTAAATGTGAATTTGACATGCAGGAGATGTTGTACCTAGGGCATATAATAAGCGCAGATGGAGTACAGGTTCACATGGAAAAGATTAGAGCTATCTTGGATTGGCCCACACCAAAAAATGTAACAAAACTTAAGGTATTCTTAGGCCTTTGCACATATTACAAGAGATACGTAAAGGGGTTCTCTCAATTTGCTACACCACTCACTAATCTTACAAAGAAAGGGGAATTCATCTGGACCGAAGTGGCACAACAGACCTTTGAAAAAATGAAAACAATCACGAGTTCTTGTCCAGTCTTGGCACTACCAGATTTCTCACAGCCATTCATAGTTGAGTGTGATGCTTCAGGAGAGGGACTAGGGGCGGTATTGACACAAAACCATCACCCGATTGCATTTGAAAGACGGAAACTTAAAGAATATGAACACCACTACTCTATATATGATAAGAAGATGCTAGTAATCCTACATGCCTTAACAAAATTCAAAAAGTATTTGGTGGGAAGCAGGTTTAAAATTAAGACAGATCACAACAGCCTCAAATACTTCTTGGAGCAGAAAGTGTTGAATGAGTGTCAACAAAAATGGGTCAGCAAGGTACAAGCATACGACTTTGTAATAGAATACGTTAAGGGAAAGAACAATGTTGTAGCCAATGCTTTATCAAGGCAACCCGCCCCATTATCACTCATGAATATATCTACCGATTGGAGGTCTCTTCTCTTGGTAGAATATTCCAAAAATAAATTTGCTTGTGAATTATTTGACAGACAAATACAGGATGACACGTACAGGGTAATTGACGATATCATCTACTACAAGAATAGAATATACCTCATTCCAGAGTTAGCTTTAAAGAAAAAGATTATAGAGACATCGGATGGTTCACTATTATCAGGGCATTAGGGGTTCTTGAAAACTTACAGGCAGATTAGAGAGAGGTTCCCGTGGAAAGGCCTCAAGGAGGATGTAATACTGCATATTCAGGAATGCAGTATGTGCCAACAGAATAAAATTGAACACACTCATCCGGCAGGCTTACTTCAACCATTACCGATACCGGAGCAGAAATGGGAAAGCAGCTCGATGGACTTCATTGCAGTTTACCCAAGGTACAGGGATGACATTGCTTATATGTGGTAGTAGATCGGTTAATAAAATTTGCCCACTTCTTTTCTATTTTTTCCGACTATTTCGCATCACAGGTAGCAGACTTGTTTTTCAGAGAAGTTTTCGGACTCCATGGATTCCCAAAAACCATTGTCAGCGATCGTGACAGTAAATTCACCAGTGCTTTCTGGCAAGAGTTGTTTAGATTAGAGGGGACAGAACTAGCTACTAGCACAAGTTATCATCCTCAAAGCGACGAGCAGACAGAGATAGTCAACAAATGGATTGAGGGATATTTGAGAAATTATGTAGCAAGACAACAGAGGACATGGATTAAATGGCAACACCTAGGGGAGTACTGCTATAACACTACCCACCATATGGCTATCAATATGACACCTTCAAAGATCTATATGGCTATGAAGCGCTAAACTTTGCGAATTTAGTTTTCGGGGACAGCAGAGCACCTAAGGAAAAAGATTGGGTACACGAAAGTCAAGATATTCTTAAAGTCCTAAAAGAGAATCTACAGACAGCTCAGAATCAACAGAAGTTATATGTGGCCCGACACAAGGTTGAGCGCAGTTTTGAGGTAGAAGACCTGGTATATTTGCGGCTACAACCTTACAGACAAACTTCACTAAAGAAAAAAGGGGCGGAAAAGCACAAACCTCGCTTCTATGGTCCTTACAGACTAGTCAGAAAGGTCGGAGAGGTGGCTTATGAACTAGAAATTCCAAAGGAAAGCAAAATTCACAATGTATTTCATGTATCGAACCTAAAGAAAACAGTAGGCAACAAATTGCTCCATCCACC
Source organism: Pseudotsuga menziesii (assembly GCA_001517045.1). Lineage (NCBI taxonomy): Eukaryota > Viridiplantae > Streptophyta > Pinopsida > Pinales > Pinaceae > Pseudotsuga > Pseudotsuga menziesii. The sequence continues at coordinate 456,401 of LPNX010387974.1, forward strand.
AAATTACCTCCCTTAGATGATGAAGGGCTTCTGGTACTGATTCTAGAGAGAATTCTACAGGTTCGAGAAAGGAAACTCTGAACAGGGTGACTCAAGAATACTTGGTAAAATGGAAAGAATTACCTATGGAAGATGCCACATGGGAGGGAGAACATGTGTTGCAGCATCCTAGTTTGCAGTTGCTTGAAAACAAGCAATTTCAAGCGGGGAGGACTGTAATGTCCTCTTCTGCTTAGGCACCAAAACACCCACTAACCTACTTAATTCCCATAGGTTAGAGCGGGTACTGCATAAAAAAGGAATTGATTGAGGACCTATGATACCCAGAGAAGAACAGAGCATTCATTCAGTATTAAGTCATCAGCATGGTACATAAAGCCTTATTTATTCAGACTTAAAGTCAACAGGAAATTAGAATTAAATGCATGCAAAAAGAAACGTAAACCCTAAAAGTGAATCAAAACGGACCTTGATTTTGTGCACAGAAAATGTCTCTAGATTTGTGCTATACGAAAATGCTTTTAATGTTGTTGTACGGTCTTGGGAATCATGCCAACTGCAGCTCTCTCCCAGTCTGCGATTTTTCTCATTTTCAGCTCTCCAACTCTCATGGAAAAAAAAAGAATGAGTCTCTCATGCCTTCCCTTGCCTTTTTGGTGTCTAATGAGGAAGCTAAATGGTCATCTAATCCAAGGGCCCACAATGGTTTAGATCAATGGATGAGAAATAATGTGCACTTTATTTCTCTCCAAAATTAATTTCACTCAACTTAAAATTTAATTTTTCCGAAAGGTCACTTCAACCACTAAAGTGAAAATTAAAACTCATCTCACATCATTAATTGCAAGGGTCATGTTATTTTCCCCTTTTAAGTGACTTGGGCAAAAATCACTAGGTGAACACTTTCCTAGGTACAAAAATCAACAGACACAAGAATCAGGCTTCTTCCATGTGAAAGTTTAGCCAAGAATTCTATTGAGCCAAATTTTCTGTCAGGTTTAAGAAACCTTATATTCTTCAATGGCGTTCTTATTCTTGAATACATAATGACCTGAGCTATAGATCCTAACATAGTGCCAAGGTATATTTCCTGAATAACAGCTGAAGTTTCAAAAATGACGTTTATCAAATGTACACCATTAGACATGTCTTTTGAGAATTTCCTGTCAGGTGCTTGCTATGAAGTATACCATGAACTCAATTGATTGCAAGCTAAAGCTAATAACTAAAGCAGTTTACAATATGATTAAAGATGATTTAATATATAAATTATTATTCATATCCTTACCTGGGGATGAAGTCGGCCAGTAAGCTCAGCTGCGAGCTTACGGACATCTTCAAACTCAAAGGGATGGCACATTCTGATGAAAATATATCATAGAGTCAGTCATGAAAACATCTACAGTAAAATTAAATTAAAAAGAACAAAAGCATCTAGTGTAGTCTGTCAACCAAAAATGCAAAAGATTGACTATAAGATTACCTATTTATCAAGAGACCAGTGATGCATTTTTCATCAGCAGCAATAACAACTTCATCTCCTGAAAACACTTTTCATATCAAAAATGTTGAGATTACAGTAATATTTGAAGCAATGCAAACATCCTTCATTACCTCCAAAAGAGGAAGAAAGAAAATTGATTTTTGAAGTTTAAGAAAGAGCTGTTGTATGTAGTGCAATGAAAGATTCCTAACGTTGCCTCTGTTCTCCCTTATTTATGTACAGATAAGAGAAGCTAATGAATATCTTACATTTACTATAGCAATATGCAGATCATCTTATGTACAAATAAGGGAATCTAATGAAAATCTTAGATTTACTATAGCAATATGCAGATCATCTTATGATTCCTAGGTTTATGTATCAAAAGGCATAAAAATAATAATAATAAAACAAAAATGACACAGATTCGAAGTCTTTGAAAGCATGTATAAATAGTAAATGCACAAGAAACTATGTAACCCCCAAGGAAAACTGTCAGAAAGACATAAATATAACACAAAGCACTTGGAGAGTCTTGTTCAGGGAGACTGTCATAAAGAAACAGAAACGTATCAATACATTCATAAGGATGATAATCAAAACAGAGAGGAAAAACAAAAAAGTATTAGACTTTAAAATAATGACGTGAATACCCAAGTATCTTAATCACTCCAACGAGTCCAGCCACAAACAATTGCCTGCTCTCACCACCAGATGGGTGTTGTCTAGTCACGAGGAGAGATGGATTCGATGGTTACACAGTGTTTGGTCGGTAAGGCTTTCTTATAGGCTGAGAGTCTATGCTTGGTCGGTGATCTATCGGATGGACAGTGTCCAATTTGTCAGAAGCCGGAGACAGTTAAGCACATCTTCTGGGATTGTCGATTCGCCAAAGATTGTTGGACACTGGTGGAGGAGCATCATCATGAGCTTTTCTTACGCAAGCTCTATTGGAGGGCTGCTTTATTCGGAGATGGTTATTCCCTTGTGCAGTGTCTCTTGCTGGTTTGTGGCATTGTATGCGTATTTCTGCATTATTTGTGATATGGAAGATCACGTGTAAGTATGTTTTTGACCGGGATTGTAATTCCCTCTAGGCTTTTACCGCGCTTTAGAAAGATGAGGCACATCATCAGTTGCTTGCCAAGGGCACCCTGTTGATAAAGGATGACAGGAAATTGAATCCTGTTGTATATTCTGATTTTATAGCTGCGATTGTCGGTTTCAGGAAATGGTTAGGTTAGGCATTGTATATACCATTCTACTGCTAGCTTTTATGTTAATATAAGAATTATTTTTCAAAAAAAAAAGTAGCTTAATCGCAAAGCTTAGAGTAAAAAGAACTTTTATGATTTTTGTCAAGTTACCACAAGTGATCAATCAGACTAGAAAACATTTAAAATATTGGGCATAGCTAGAGGATGAGTACCTAGGCCATCTGCCAAAGTCAGTAACTCTGAACTCAGTATAATCATCACATAAGATAACAAGAGATGAGAAAAACTAAAGTATATCAACAGACAAAATGGCCAGTCATGTGGGGTGCCAACCTAAAGCCAATTATTTGAGACCTCAGAGGATGGAAAAGGACGGAAATTTTCTTCACTGGCAGAGATGATATGAGGTATGCTACAAATCCATGTCAGTAGCATCCTCTGTGGCAGGACAGATTGTGCTCTCTGCAAGAAGTTTATTAGAAATTAACTACATAAATTAATGTAGATTTTCAACCACAAAGGTTAAAGCTGCTACAGTCAAACTTTAAATAATATCAGGGGATTCCACAAAAATAACACAGTTGTAACAGTTTGATGGCTTCAAAGTTGTCCATGGATTGTCATTGCATTGTTAAAAGGATAGTTCAAGATGAAGGGGTTTCTCCAACCAAAATGTCAATGCTAAATCCATGAGTTGAAAAAAATATGTAGTCCAGGAAGACTCCATTTCCAAGTTTACTAGATATGAAGGCAATAATGTGTGCAAACTGCAAACTAATCTAACTTACTATATTAGGAAGAAAATAACAACTAACCACTAATTGTACATGATTAACACATGCAAAGTTCATTAATAGAAATATTTTCTTAACAATAAAGCAACAATTAAAATTTATGATTTTGCCAGTCAATGATTACCATCTCTTACAGCAATAGTGGAAAATTCACCATAGAGCTCCATTGAATTGAGATCATCGAAGGCCCTCAAAGGAAGTACTCTGAGTACAAGGAGTGGACTAAGGCGATCAAATAGAATGTCCTCAACTCTGGTGTCTTCACATTCGCTCAACCTTCCTTCCTTCCACTTAGATAGTATATCTTCACTGCCCCTGATTGCAAGATTTCAATTATGATAACATTGATGATTGTCTGGAAAGAATTGTATCTCTACTCTCAGCATTACAATCTATTTCTCTTATTATGTAATCTATAAAAAATAACTGCTGAACACAAACTTGATGCCCCTGAAAGTCAAGATCATTTCCAAAATGATTGGTACGTACATCTCGTGAAGGCAATGTTCATAACTTCATTCAACATGAAGGTTGGGGTAGGTAGGAGACAAAATACATTTTAAGAAAGTCCAGCTTAAATACAAGCTTTGGAATTCAGTAGTTAAAAAGCAACTTGATGTTTGGGCATGACATGAGTCAACATGTTTGCTGAAGTTATTTCACATAAATTTAAACTAGTTGCAGGCACGTAGGTGATTTATTTCCAGGCCCATCTGATTAGTTTTGCATATAACAACTTTCTGATTTTCGTTACTATAGGCATATGAGGCTATGCTACAAAATTTAGAGAAGATTTACAAAAGATTGAAAATTATTGTATAATTTACCACATTATTTCAGCATGAACTTTCTAGTATCAGATATCATGCAATGCATAAATAATGGTGCCTTTCTTGAGCAGGTATCCTAAAAACAAAAATGAATGTGATTATAGCTAGCTTTATTGATCGAGGGCCGTTTGAGTCTTTGTTGTGCCCATGGTATGTTTGACATCGTAGTTAATTCATGAAGAATATAGCAAGGTAATTTCTAGTGTTTATGGTTGCACTTTTAGATGTACTCAGATCTTCTCACTTTTGCATCATTCTAGGATGTAATGTCCTCTTCTACTTAAGCATCAAAAACACCCGCTAACTTATTTAATTCCCATAGGTTCGAGCGGGTACTACAGGAAAATGGAATTGACTGAGGACATATGATACCAGGAACAGAGCATAGCATTCATTCAGTATTAAGTCATCAGTATGGTAAAGAAAGCCTTATTTCTTCAGGCTTAAAGTCAACGAAAAATTAGAATTGCATGTATGCAAAAAGTAAAGTGCAAACCCTGAAAGTGACATGCAAACCCTAAAAATACATGCTAAAGCTATATAAGAAGGTCACTGAACCAAAAGGAGAATCTATGATTATTATTATTGAGTTTGGTTTCTAGCGCAGCAGCAGCAGGTGTCGCAGCAGCAAGTTGAGGTTGGAGACGAAGGTATTCAGCTAATAAGGGGTTTCGACAGCGAAAGATATCTGCCCTAATCACTTCCGAATAGATCATGCAGGTCTATCGTCAGTTATTCATCATCTTCTTCATTCTTCATCAATCCAGCAGACAACGAGAGAGTGTTATTGCAGGTTCACGTTTTGCTGCTAGGGAGCAGCTGCAAATCCCAAAACCATTCGCTACTACTCAGAAGCTCATTAAAACTTATGCAATAGGGGCACACCACTATACTAGGTGATTATCATTCCATTCCAGGCGCATTCAGAGCATCCACCAGCAAAAACGTGAAGAGGTAGGGCTTCACCCATCCAGGAGAAGATCAATTCGCTAGGGCACCTAAAGAAGTCAAAACTTCTACATGCATCTTCCTATCTCTCCGGAAGACCTATACTAGCCTCCCTAGCAAGTCTCAGCTTCATCGGCTGCTTATTGGATCCAAAACGTGAAGGATAACACTGAGGTGGGCGTTTTCCTCAGTTGGGAGTCAATTGCTGGAGGGAAGAGTTATATCTTCTTCATCCTACATGCATGGCTTGCATGTCTCCCATATATTGACAGACTATCAGCAATTCTATTTGTGGTATGTTTACCTAATACCTTCTCTCACTGAAAGTCTTTCTCCTATTATTTCTCAAGATCAGCTATTTTTTAGGGCCTTTTGGCACGGCACTGTTTTGCATGCAACTTTTATTTTCTTTCTAGCGCATCCGAAGCACAGAACCCACAAACATAGTATCAAACACAATAGAATATCAGTTGGGATATTACATAGGAGTTGCTTAGGCACTCCCACATTGTCTTTTAAAGTCCTTGGATGGACATTTTAGTCCCAGTGACCTACTTTTATGGTCATTTTCCACACATTAATAAAATTGTCTTATCTTATCTAATCTAATCTATGCATGAGAAGAAGGCAAAGCACTCTTGATAGAGATTGTCCATATCTAGAAAACCTGTTTAGCAAACAAGCTAAGTTGCCAGGAAACTTGGGTACGGGGACAAGGACGGGTACAGGGACAGAGACAGGGATGCCACTTTTTGAAATAGAGTACTTGGGTACGTCAGGGGTACTGTATATATATAAATATACATATGTCACAGTCACATCATACATGCATATTTCAGATTTCTTCATAAATTATGAATCATGATTCATAATTCTAAATCCAATGATTCATTGAACAATGAGCATTCACATTGAAAATTTGAAACATAAAATTTGATAAATCATAGACTCTTAGTAGATATCGAATGGAAAACTGAAAGTTACATAAAATTTGATAAATCATTGTAGGAGACAGTTGTAACAAACATTCGAACTCAAATCTGAAGGTACACTTGAAATCTGATTTTAAACACCTATTTGTACTGCTGTTATAGGCAATAAAAAGTTGCAAATATATTCTTGGATTGGTGTGTGTATTTCTCAGTATTAAATACATATATATAATTTTTATATGCATATTTGGTAGTCAAATTATGTTCCATGAATGCTGAACACAAAACCATAAAAACATTCCTTGTAAATCAATGCAAAATCAGCCTAGCAGATTTGGACAATATTCAGTAGAATTTGAACAGTGTTGCAAAGTGTTTGACATAATTCCTGAACCAAACTCCAGACACAGTTATCAAAAATTTAGTTCATGTTTGGTTGGGGGTCATTACATTTTCCCCAGTGAATTTGCATTGTGCTGAGTCGGTCGTACCCCTGGAGTACCCAAACACGAGGTACGTCGTACCATTTAGCCTATAGGTACCATTTTTTTATAATGGCGTCTCGGGTACGTGGAGCCAGTACAAGATATTGGAAGGTACGGCAGGAAACCTACCTTCCGTGTACCCAAGTACCCAGTACAGGGACGTGTACCCTACCCCTAGGTACAGGTACCCATGCTACACAGCAAACAAGCGATCTGTATGAAAACAAAAAATCAGGTACCTTATATCATGATTAAGGTTAGGAAGTTCCTTGGAATTGAATATGTCATGTAGGAGGTTTCTGGCAAAATTTTCCCCAAAGAGCAATTTGCTGATTACATTTTAAATCATGTAAATCAAAACTTTTAGATATATTAGGCCTTATACATGCTGACATGAATGCTAACGGTCCATATGTATCTCTTTGTCTCATGAATATTTGATTAATTCTACTTCTCTAGTATAATCAGGATGCTCGAAGTAGGTTGATCCCCTACCGGTACAACTAATCTGGGCATCAGGAGTAAGCATGATATAGTTGTCTATTCAGTTATCTTAGATCTATCATAATATTTGTAAAATCCACTAATCTTCTGGACAAGATAAATATTTTATCTGGTGCAGCTCTTAATTGCATTTGCACTCACATACTGTACCCAAACTGAACATATCCTTTAGTCTCATTGACCTACTTTTGTGGTCATTTGTTGGACATTAATAAAATTATCTTATATTAACTTATCTTGGGTTTTCTTGATGGCTGAAGATTGAGGTATCTTTGTTTAATTTGGTAATGTAGGAATTATTTATCCAGTCCATAAGAAGGGTAGTGTCACTCCATTGGTTTAAAATACTTTATCTTTATAGGTTGATTAAAGTATTTGGCATCTATAGGAGGGGTACTCATCAATTTTGCATAGGCTAAGGGTGAGATAGATAGATAGGTTGAAGAGGTATGCTAAAAGCTACTCTTCCTTGGTGAAATTTGCAATAAACTTCAATATTTGGGATAGTAATTTGGCATGCATTTTGCAGGGGGTTCCGGTCAAACACAAACAAACAATGCCTGAGGGTAATCATCCTGAAAACGCATATGCCCTTGGGATTAGCACTAGTCTTCATAACCCTCCCATCACCTATACTACAAATAAAGAAAGTGTCCTGGTGCCCTCATTTCCATAGCCTAGCAAACCTATCTAGGGAAGGCCCCCCTTGAGTTGGAGAAGAGCCAACCAAAAGTGTCGAGAGGTGGTTATCGAGGTGATAGTGGTAACATCTCTAAGTTATAGTTGGGCTAGCTATGTTCTGTGGGGCTTTAACTATACCTACTGGTTCATATTGTAACAACACCCTTTATGGATACCCAACCCTTGCCATTAGAAGTTATCTACAAGTCTACCAAAACATACAAGTAATGAAATCACCCATAAAAAATTACAGAAACACACAAGTTATGCAAGGACAACCTCCAACTTGCACAAAATAGGATGGAGCAGCAAGATGACCAAAGATGTATTGAAAAGCAACTCACAATAAATGATTGGATTTATCTATGGTTTCAACCTTAGAAACAATCATCACTCAAGCAGAAGGGTAATTAGAAGTTGGCTCCTAAATTCTACAAATTACCCTACAAGATCCAAGCACAAGAGGTGAAATTACCATGTCATAGAGGTACATACCACTTTACATCTCCACAATGTTTTCAATGTTTTGAGACTTAAGAAGGTGGTTGTGCCACAGACCAACTTCACAGACAAAGCTACCAATGATAGATGAAGGTAAGTTGACCCTACAGCAACAAGTAGTCATTGAAAATAGAGACCACCACCTTTACAATAGAAATATTCTCGAGTATCTCATAAAGAGAACTTGGATACAAGGAATGCAACCTAAGAAGATGAACACTTCATGCAATAACATCCTACATTCAAGCTTTGTAGACAAGACCTTTATGAACAGGTGAGCATGTTATGTTTGAATCGTTAGAAAAAATCCCACTTTACTTATAATATTCTTCTATAGCATATGTGAGTGAGATATGTGGTATACCCCTCACCTACTTTGTTCTATTTAGGTTTGTTACCGCTTAAACTAGCACACCATTGCAAATCAAGGCAACACAGACCAGTACTAGTGATGGTAATTTCAAGAGAAAGAGTTTAACCCAATGTCACCAAAGTCTAACCTCTCAACACTTCGAGTAACTACAAAACCTAGGGGGAGACCCTAATCAATCAAAGATACCGGCAACCACCAACAAACCACAAATACCTTCCACAAAACCTTAATATATATGATCAATGCCTTATCGGAGTCCAACAATATTAAACAAGACACAATTATCACACAATAATGGATTTATTCGCTTTATAACAAATTCCAAATAATATCACGCCTTTCAAGGCAATTTCACATCTATGAAGGCAATGTCACACTTCCCAAGGAACCCATTCCAAAAAGTGCCCTCAAGGAAAAGAGCACAATTGAACCATAGCTTTAAAAACTTGTCAACCTGGAACCAAAACCGGCCAAGTTGACTGATTTAATTCTCAACAACCTAGAACCGAGACAAAACTCGACCTAGAGCCGGTTTGGTACCAAACCGATAGAGTCAAGCCTCGGTACCAAACCGGGCTCAAACCGGCTAGTTCTGCATTAACTCGGCCTAGTTAAGCCAAATCTACCCAAGGTGCATGCATTGTGACTAGATACAGATTGTTTTTAAAAAAATAGACCAATTTTGTACAAGGGACATTGAAGTCGGTAATATTGAATGGTAATTTTAAATTCTTAAAGTTAATTATTTCACGATGTTAGAGAGTGGATCTAACCTCATCGGACTTCATATGCAAAAAGTAAAATTTTAGAACCCATTCACAATTCAACAGACAAATCCCATTCGAAATTCAATCGACTTAATAGTTTTCAGAATTTCAGTATTGCAACATTTCCACTGGATTTTATCAGGTATGAGGGTAAGGGAGTGGAATTTAATTAAGCACATTAAACCCTCTATGCACCTTGATATCGGTGGTGTTGATGCCTGATTGTTAAAGTTGATTGAACTCCTCTGTCATGACTCATGACCTTACTAAAAATGTACTCAATCAAGCAAAATCACTTATAAAGCATGGGAAGCTTTTTCTATCTTATTTTAATGCTTGGAGCAGGAAGTGTTAAAGTTAGTGCAGCTGCGAGACCCATTCTCAGAGAATGGTTTCCTAGTCAGTTGACTAGGACAGAGTAAGACCCTAGAAGGTACCCTAGCTCCCCCAGTTGTTTCTTGGGGTTCTTGATCTAGGACCAAGTAGGTTGATGCCATGGCAAAGCCCCTAGCATGTGGCTAGGGCCCTATGTGCCTCTAGGGTATTCTGGTCTAGGACCAGGGACGCAATGTCCAAGTAGATCATGCAAATAGAGGCAAACATATTTTGGTCTGGAACCAGGGACACGATGTCCAAGAAAGTCCTACAAGCAGTTGATCAATTTTCAATGTGAGACTGAAACTCAGCTTAGTACTGAGAACCATTCTGCGAAAGAATGGAGGACTTGGTTAGGGTCCAGGGATTGATCAACTTGATTCAGTGTGAGACTGAAACTCAGTCGAAGGCTGAAAGCCATTCATTAAGAATGGAAGATAATGATGTCCCCTCTCCTAATCGGTTATTGCTAGGTTGATTCTCAAGGGACTGGCCACCCCTTGACGATNTGTATGCACCTTTGACTATGATGACTCCTACTTTATGGAGTGTATTTACTTAATGGTTTATTAAAGACCATTGGACCATGTATTTTTATGGTTACCTTATGTTTTGTTAAAAGGACCCCTTGACGCACTTATGATTTTGGACCATCCACTTTATGTTGGACCTTTGGACTTTCACTTTATTATAAATTCATTAAAAAATTATTTGTCTCATTAATAAAATCTTATTATTTTATTAATAGACTTTTGGACAAATTACTTACTTTATTATAATAAAACCTTTTGGAATTTTGTTATTTCATGACGATTACTTTTGGTCCACCTAATTTATATTTTTTTTATGATTTTAGTTATTTAGTTTGTGGACCACTTTATTTTTATCCTAAGTTAGTCTCACCTATATAAACAAAAGATTTATGCTGTGACAATACACTCATCCTCACGTGTTTTTTTTCACGGGCTGGCGGGTTTTGTTTCTCTGGGATTTGTGATTTGTTTACGGGCTGACTGTCCATTCCTTCCTCGAGTTGTCTGCCAACGGTCTTCTTTCATCTAAGGATCAATGTGATTGAAGCAATGTTATCAAAACCCAACCGGTTTGGAAAAAAACCCCCGATTTGACCGGTTTACAAGCTTCACCGAGTCAAATCATGCACTCAAACCGTTTTTGGCCGGTTTCGAGGATGAACCGCCCGGTTTTGTACAAAACCGCCCGGTTTTCTCCAAACCGTCCGGTTCAGAACAAAACCGGCCGGTTCTGTACAAAAACGCCAAGGACCCCCAAAAATAGCTAATTTCAAATTCTTTCAATAAAATAAAAAATAGGGTACACGTGTGAGCTGTTTAATTGACCCACGACCCTTCTAATGTTATAAAAGGAGGCTCCCACCCTCCATATCAATCACATTTTAATGTGAATGGACTTGGGCCCTCTTCCACAGCAAGAGGATGTGAACATTGATGTTGCAGTTAGAAAAGTGCCTTCAGGCCTATAGGGGAGTCAAGCCATGCTCTTGTTGAGGATGTAGATGATGACTCTAAGTCTGAGCATGAGGACTCAGATAATTATGATATATGATTAGAATCATTAGATTATAGATTCTAGAGTCTAGACTGTAGTCATATGCTTATATTTTGACTTTAGAGGCCATTTATAACCTCTTTGTTGATGTACTTTTCTTTAGTTATGTGTTTGCAATCGATGTTTTTTTGGTTTTATATGCTCTTACTTGCTATATACTTGAGAAACTTGACATATTTGTTTATAATGGTTTGAATTCACATGGATGCACATGGATATATATGTATTTTTTGAAAATATGAATGTTTTATGTATGTTTGCTCAACCGGTTTTTTGATCCGGTTTGTTTCCCGGTTTTTGTCCGGTTCCGGTCTGGTTCCGGTTCCCAGGGTCGGCCGGTTCGACCACCGGTTCGGTTCTGATAACATTGGATTGAAGTGTTATTCTTATTGAAGAATCTGAGGTCTGTTTACTACTACCTAAACTCTATCTCTCTCAAGGTACGTAATATGTTTGTTCAGTTTGACTTGTCCTTTGAGTGACGAGATCAAACTCAAAAAAATATAGGCGGATCCAATAATGGTTATGATTCTCTAACTTAGTAGTTTATTTATAGTTTGTTTGACAATTATTTTTTCTGTACATGTTATTTATTATTTTGTTGTATATGACATTTCGTGAAACATATGAATGATCAACTTTAGTCCAGTGACCAACAGAGTGTTAAAATTAATGCAGTGACCAGCAGAGCGCTAAGTTGAAAGAAATGAACGTTATGTTGTTATGTTTCATTACAGTTTAAATTTTACCTCAGTTTTATATGTTCAGGTATTGAAGTTTAGTACTCGTATTAACATTCATCTATGTAAAATTCAACAAGAAGTTTCATCAAAATTGTAGGGTGTTGACTAATGTCCTTGGAGAATCAACTTCGAGATTCGAGATAGAGGCAAGGGCTAGAGCCTAAATGACGGGGGTACAAGATGCTAATGATGAATAGGATCCCAATATAGGCAATGATTTTGATGATTAGGTATTTTCAATTTTGATTCATATATGTATCATACTTGGTGCCATTTTGATATATTCACCTTTTTATGGTATATAGTTATACATGAGTAGATTTTGCATATTTTGTTTCTAAAGGTTTGGATTCATAGCTTGGAATCTTTAATATTTTTTTTTCATTAAAATTGTAAAATTCCATGTGTTTTTGAATTGTTCGAGTCATTGAAATCAAACTACTCTAGTTCATTACCGATTCCAGTGTCGGTCCGAGAAGACCCTCGACCAGTTCAACTCCCAGTTCCGAGTTGTAAAGATCAAGGTTAACGTCCCTCCTTTTGAGATGGTATTCAATTCTTGCAACTGGGGCTAAGCTAACAACCTCAAGGGTTAGGCAGCGAAACGTTAATTAGGGCAAATAATGAAGTCCAAGGCCCAACAAAACAATGGAGAGCTCCTTGATAGGAAGGTCTCCTCAAGCAAGTCAATTAAATGCTAGCAAACAAACCCTAACTCGGTCCAAAGAACTTCAAGAGCAATGTTAAACTAGGGTTAGGAAATAAACTTACCAACATTAATCAAGAATGAACAAGATAGAACGGCTTAGGTCACCCCTTGAGCATGAGTCATTGCAACTATCCTTAGCATCCACTTGTCATGTGCAAAATCAAACCCTAGAACATCATCGAATCATACTTCAAGCAAAAGAGACATCCAAGAGAGAGGTGCGCCTAGCTCCAAATGCTCCAATAAACTAGTAGGAAAAGAAAAGAATTCATAATTTGAACCTATGTCCATGATTTTAAAATGAGGTGAGGTTGTCTTATTTATATGAGACAACCCTCAACCTTTTACAAATATGAGCCTACAAAGTTGATGATATTGATTTTCTACCTAGGAAGTGTTTGTTCACTCATGCCTTGGGGTGGACAAGAACACTTTAAAATGTGGTTCATAGCCTACTTAAAAGGTGAGAATGACTTTATAATAAAGTGACCTTTTAATAAATGTTTGAGTTTATATTTTAAAAGTGACTTTATGAGCATTAATGAGGGTGAGTATTAAATTCTCATTATCAATTAAAAAGTGATTTTTTAATAAGGAAATAAGATGGGCCCTATATCTCATGTAGTTGACTTCTAATCTAAGCCATTGATCTTAAGGAGGAAGTTACTCAAACAAAAAGGGCTTGGAAAAGGCAAAGAGAGATTATTGTTCACTTTCACAAAAGAAATTTTTGGAAAGGAGAGAGCAAGAAGAAGAAGACACGGGTTTGAAGACATTTCCCAGAGACAGAGAAAGAGAGAGCATTAAATTTCTGGCACACTTTCCAATGAGAGAAAAATAGAGATTGGGCACATTTGCCAAGGAGACCGTACAACATATTTCAAGGCACCATACAGCACAGAAATCGAGAAGGCTGGGCACTGAAATCGAGGCTGATTACAGGCAGTTTGTACAGCACCATTTTCGAGAAAATAAAATTTTGAGGAAAAAAAGTATAAAAATATTTTAAAAAAGTACAGTCAGTGCAGCCTGTCCGTACAATTTTGTACAGCACAAATTTCGAGAAGAATTCTGAAAAAAAAATCAGCAGGCCATTCAGTGATTGTTTGGCACGTTTACCAAGGCATTTTGGTTGAGATAAGTACTGCTGTAAATTTGTTTAATTTTCCTGAAAAGAATAAAATCTCTCTCTAAAGAATAGGTTTTCCCTTCGGGGTTTTTCCTCGGTCAAATTGACCAAAAATGTGAGTATTTAATTTTCATGTGTGTAGCTGAATTTAAATTTCTGAGTAAGAATTTAGGGCTGCCATAATTTCTAGAATTCAAAAAGAAGAAAGAAATATCATGTGTTTTATCTTTTGAGTTAAAAATTAATAATTTTTTATGCACATGCTAATGTTGGGGTTTGGGCATTAAACAATCATGAATTGAAACTAAAACCGGGTTGGGGTTCTTGAAATTTTTCATGGTATCATAGCAGAGTTGAAGGCTAAAAATTGCACACATAAATAAATTTCAAACTTGGGGAAATAAGGGTAAACAGGGTTGTTGAGTAAAACAGGTACTTGAAATTTTTTGCAGTCATGGCTACCAGTCTTAGGATACAGGACAGGTTGGATGGGGCTATAAATTTCAGTCCATGGAAGGCTAGAATAGTGTTGATATTACAGGATAGTGAGCTATGGGACATAGTGAACAGCACTACTGCAAATCCAGTGACCATTCCTGCAGATGCAGTGGCTAAAGCCACATTTGACAAGAGGGATATAAAGGCTAGAAGAATCCTTCTTGATGCAATAAAAGATCATGTGATTCCGCACATATCAAGTAAAGATCATGCCCATCAAATGTGGACCGCTTTAACTAATATTTACCAAAGTTCCAATAAAAATCGAAAAATGGTATTAAGGGAGAAGTTAAAGAGCATTCGCATGAACAAAGGTGAGAATATGACCACTTACCTCACCAGGATTACACAGGTTCGTGATGATCTTGGAGCTATTGGGGAGGTGATACAGAGTGTTGAGTTGGTGCGTACAGCCTTGAATGGTGTGGCGAAGCCATGGGCTATATTTGTGGAGTCAGTGGTTGCGTGTGAGCACATTCCTTCATGGGATCGTCTTTGAGATGATTTCATACAGGAGGAGACCCGTAGGGCATATGTACAGGGAAATACATCTCACAGCAAAGATTATGAGGAGAATGTGGCATTAGCAGCAATGATGATGAGGAGAATGTGGCATTAGCAGGAAAGGGGAAGAATAAAAAGTTCAAGAAGGGTTCCAAGGGTGGAACCAAGCAGTAGGATGGAGAGAAGAAGGACACAAGCAAAGTGAAATGCTTTGCTTGTCAGAAATTTGGGCATTATGCTAGACAATGCCCAAACAAGAACAAGAAGAAACAACGGACGACAGCTTCAGGAGAGATTGATGTGCTACTAGATTTGAGAGAGAGTTCTCTCTCTTTGCTGGTGGTTGTGTAGAGTGAGCATCATCCATTACCAACATGGACGTTGAGGATCACATGGAGCATTCCATGATTGTTGGGCATTCACTTAGTGCTTCCACTACTTCCTTCACTTGGTACATTGATAGTGGAGCTTCAAGTCACATGACAGGTGTTCGAGACATGTTCACAGAGATTTCTGAGACAAGCTTGGAGTTGGAGGTTGTATTGGGTGATGATACAGTGGTGAGAGCAGTTGGGCATGGGACAGTCCGCCTTGACAGGGAGTCCATGTCGCCTATGTTTCTAAGGGATGTCGTGTATGTCCCTGGGCTAAAAAAGAATCTTGTATCAGTTTCCATGATTGAGGACAAAGGCCTTCGAGGATATGTCCTAAATGGGAAAGTTTACATCTTTCTCAAAGCAGAGGGTCCATCTACTTCATATGTGATTAGAGTCGGATGCAGGAAATTGTACAAGCTTCTCTTCCAGACACATCATGCACTGTCACACACTCAGAGTAGCAGTGAGTTGTGTGAGTTATGGCACAGAAGGATGGCCCACCTTCATCGTTCATCTTTGAGGATGCTAAGAGGCATGACCACAGGTTTGCCAGATTTCAGTACAGAGCAGAGTGGTGTATGCAGAGGGTGTGCTTTGGGAAAGTACACCAAGACTGTTTTTTCGAGCAGTGACAACAGATTAAAGGGAGTGCTAGAGTTGATTCATCCAGACTTGTGTGGTCCCATGTCTTCTACGTCATTGACAGGTTTTTAGTATTACATTACTTTCATCGATGACTTTTCCAGAAAGACCTGGATCTATTTTCTTAGAAGCAAGAGATCAGAGGAGGTATTGCTTCGGTTCCAAGAGTTCAAATCTCTTGTGGAGAACCAGATAGGAAAGAAGATCAAGGTATTCAGATCAGATAATAAGAGTGAGTATACTTCCCATGCATTCGATGAGTTTTGTAGACAGGAGGGGATCAAGAGACAGTTGACAGTTCCTTACACTCCACAGCAAAATGGAAAGGTTGCAACAAAGAATCGTTCGATAGTCGATGCAGCTAGAGCCATGTTGCATGATCAGAGCCTTCCTTTCTTTCTATGGGAAGAGGCCTGTAGTACAGTTGTTTATGTGCAGAACAAGAGTCTGCACTGTTCCTTGGGGTGCAAAACCCCTAAAGAGATGTCCACCGGGAAGATGCCTGAGATAGGCCACTTTCGCATCTTCGGATGCCTTACATAATCAAATGTCCCTTCTAAGAAGACGACAAAGATGGAGGCTACTGGAGAGATGGGTATATTTGTTGGATATGACGAGACTTTGAAGGATTTCCACATTTACCTTCCTGCACAGAGGAAAGTTGTGGTGAAGAGAGAGGTGAGATTTGAGGAGGAGCGAGCCTTCAGGAGATCTCGAGATTCTGAGATAGAGGAGCAACAGGGTACTCCACAGGTGACAGCATCTCGGAGTTCAGCGAGTCAAGGCACAGGGTCACAGGTCTCAAGAGTGACTGGGTCACAAGTTAATGGATCATCAGTTTCAAGGACTTCTGGTACAGGGACAGGTTCACAGATCATAGGTTCACAGGTTACACCTTCAAGTGATTTGGATACACATAGTTCAAGTTCACCAGGGACAGGATCTCAGACCGTTGGCACTTCTTCAGGGAGACATTCATCTGATGAGGATGTAGAGGAGGGTCTTCTACAGGATGCTACTTCCAAGAAGAGAAAGCCAAGTTGGCTTAGGGAGCTTGTGAAGGAAGAAGAGGAGTCTGTGGGGCCACCCAGGAGGGAGGTCAGAGAGAGCAAGGTGCCTAAGATTTTTTCTAGCTACATGGCACATGTGACTAGCTTGCGTGAGTCCAAGCCTACTACTTATGAGGAGGCTTCCGTACACCAGGTTTGGAGAGATGCCATGATGGAAGAGTAGAATTCCAGCATGAAGAATGGGGTGTGGGAAGTGGTTCCAAGACTAGAGGGGAAGTCAGTTGTGACTTCCAAGTGGCTCTACAAAATCAAGCACGCTGCAGATGGCAACACTGAGAAGTACAAAGATCGATTTGTAGCGCGTGGGTTCTCACAGATAAAGGGAGTTGATTATGATAAGACCTTTGCGTCGGTTGCCAAATTTTCTTCGATCAGAGTTGTGATCTCCATCGTGGCAGAGATGGGTTGGAGGATCCATCAAATGGATGTGAAGACCGCTTTTCTCAACAGTCTTCTACAAGAGGAGGTATATCTAGAGCAGCCACAGGGCTTTGAGATTTATGAGAGAGATTCTCATGTATGCAGGCTAAAAAGGGCCTTGTATGGTCTGAAGCAAGCCCCTCGGGCTTGGTACTCGAGGATTGATTCTTATTTGCTTTCAATTGGGTATCGGAAGAGTGAGGCGGATCCCAACCTTTACTACATTGTGGTTAGAGGTGTTCCGCTCATTCTTCTGTTGTATGTTCATGACTTGTTCATTACTAGCGGGGAGACCCTGATTGATGCATGCAAGAAAGATCTTGCTTCGGAGTTTGAGATGACTGACCTTGGGTTGATGCACTACTATCTAGGCATGGAGGTATGGCAGGAGGATGGACATGTTTTCTCGGGGAAAGGAAAATATCTCCAGAGAGGAGTTGTTGAGTTACAGTACATTTCTACAGATGAGCAGGTGGCAGATATTCTCACGAAGTCTTTGGGAAAAGGAAAACACATTTATTTCAGAGACAACATGGGAGTGGTGAAAAACACCTTCCTCGAGATGGAGGTATGGCAGGAGGATGGACATGTTTTCTCGAGGCAAGGAAAATATCTCGAGAGAGGAGTTGTTGAGTTACAGTACATTTCTATAGATGAGCAGGAGGATGGACATTCACCTTGGGTTGATGCACTACTATCTAGGCATGCAGGTATGGCAGGAGGATGGAGATGTTTTCTCGGGGCAAGGAAAATATCTCCAGAGAGGAGTTGTTGAGTTACAGTACATTTCTACAGATGAGCAGGTGGCAGATATTCTCACGAAGTCTTTGGGAAAAGGAAAACACATTTATTTCAGAGACAAGATGGGAGTGGTGAAAAACACCTTCCTCGATAAGAGGGAGTGTTGATTTTTTACCTAGAAAGTGTTTGTTCACTCATGCCTTGGGGTGGACAAGAACACTTAAAAATGTGGTCCCTAGCCTAATTAAAAGGTGAGAATGACTTTATGATAAAGTGACATTTTAATAAATGTTTGAGTTTATATTTTAAAAGTGATTTTATGAGCATTAATGAGGGTGAGTATTAAATTCTCATTACTAATTAAAAATGATTTTTTAATGAGGAAATGAGATGGGCCCTAGCTCTCATGTAGTTGGCTTTTAATCTAAGCCATTGATCTCAAGGAGGAAGTTACTCAAACAAAAAGGGCTTGGGAAAGGCAAAGAGAGATTAGTATTCACTTTCACAAAAGAGATTTTTAGAGAGGAGAGAGCAAAAAGAAGACAAGGATTTGAAGAGATTTCAAACCAGAGACGGAGAGAGAGAGCATTAAATTTCTGGCACACTTTTCAAGGAGAGAAAAACCGAGATTGGGCACATTTTCCAAGGAGACCGTACAGCAAATTTCAAGGCAGCATACAGCACAGAAATCGAGGAGGCTGGGCACTGAAATTGAGGCAGATTACAAAAAGTCCTTACGCCACGGTTCTCGAGAAAAATATTTGAGGAAAAAAATTGAAAAAGTACAAAAAAAATATTAAAAAAAAAATTGAAAAACGACAATCTATACCAGTGTAGTCAGACTCGGACTCGGCAAATACTCGACTGGCTTGGCACTCGGCAGAATCGGTGACTCGGATAAGACTCGGATAAGACTCAGCAAAGACTCGGCAAATATGAAAAACATTAAAAATATAGTAACTTAAAAAATAATATATAAACATATATATTAAAAAGTAGAATTTAATATATAAGCATATAACAATTCAAAAAATTGATAAAAAGACATAGCAATGCATTTTAACAAGAAGTGTTTTCTCACTTGAAATCACAAAGTATAATTATTAATTACAAATTATAAAAACCATAAAATTATTAAAAAAAAAGATAATAAGAAAATTTCATTAATTAAAAATAATTAAAAATATTAAAAAAATGAAAAAGCAAATTGTAAAAAATACACTATCATCATCCTATCCTAACGACGAGCAATCACATTCTTCAACCAAACTACCGATGGCAGCGCCATCGCCTTACATTTATAAAATCCAAAGTATAGAAGTTCAATGAAAAAAATTAAAAATTGAAAATGCTCAGACCGGTGTTAGTGACCTTCCTCAGTGCACGCACACTCCAAAATTCCAAACACACAGACAACTGATAAATTGGTAATAGCTAGGGGGCAAAAGAGAACAACTCAGGGAGGCCAAACTATTCAATGAGATGACAGGGGAGAGCGGTGTTGTTTCGGGGGCTTATTCCCTCCCCACGTTCCCTCCAAAACGCAAAAGCAACGGTCAAACAGTCAACGGACTCGCGAGTAAGTGACGAGTTCAGCGAGTAAATGACGAGTTCGGCGAGTGGCGAGTTTACCCAGCGAGTATGTCACGAGTACTCATCCTGGTGGTCGCTCAGCAAGACTCGGCAAGACTCGCGAGTATTCAAAGAGTTTGACTACACTGATCTATACAGAAGTTTGTTAGTCCATCCGTATAGCACGAATTTCAAGAAGAATTCTGAAAAATTTTCAGCAGGCCATTCAATGATTGTTTGGCACGTTTACCAAGGCGTTTTGGTTGAGATAAGTACTGCTATAAATTTGTTTAATTTGCCTGAAAATAATTAAATCTCTCTCTAAAGAATAGGTTTTCCCTTCGGGGTTTTCCCTGGATCAATTTCACCAAAAATCTGAGCATTTAATTTTCATGTGTGGCTGAATTTAAATTTCTGAGTAAGAATTTAGGTATGCCATAATTTCCAGAATTCAAAAAGAATAAACAAATCTCATGTGTTTTATGTTTTCAATTAAAAATTAATAAATTTTTATGCACATGCTAATGTTAGGGTTTGGGCATTAAACAATGATGAACTGAAACCGAAACCGGGTTGGAGTTCTTGAAATGTTTTAGATGACAATATATGAAATTTTAAGTTAGTGCACCCACAAACTAGGAACTAAACCATACAATGACATAAAATAAGATTAAAAATGTGCAATTAGGCTCGACCAAGTGCAAGGTGAGC
This sequence comes from Pseudotsuga menziesii, assembly GCA_001517045.1. Taxonomy (NCBI): domain Eukaryota; kingdom Viridiplantae; phylum Streptophyta; class Pinopsida; order Pinales; family Pinaceae; genus Pseudotsuga; species Pseudotsuga menziesii. Next base: position 476,994 of record LPNX010387974.1, read on the forward strand.
CAAAAGGATGACATCATGCCCCAACTAACCCCAACAGTTGTTTTTCCCTCAACACCCTCCTTTATTAACAATGTAGACTTATTCTTTAAGGATTAACATCATGAGTTTGGAAACTAGGAGGGGTTTTGCATCTAAACAATAGGTCCAAGCAGGCAAAATGAGGTGTGTTAAGCTGGGTATGACAACCCTTACACGCGTAATCACCTCTACAAAGAAAAATATGGGTATGGCCATTTGTCCCAGTGATTTTCCTCAGGCACCGGACACCCACCCAAAGAGTAGTCAGCAGAGCCACAAGACCAGCACCTCCTTTGAGGTGGAAACCAAGGGGACCTTCCATGACTTAACTAGGGGTATTTAGCCCCAAAATCAACACTCTACATAATATAGCCCCTAAAACTTGGTCTTTACAAAAGAAAAAGAAACCCCTCACTCTAGTACATCTAGAAGGAATGCTTCAAACACTCTTGATGCATTATACAGTTTTTCTGTTATATGAAAAAGTTATAATAAATTATTATACATACATACATATATAT